>JAWPHD010009574.1:0-102265 GCA_037043455.1 Cyrtodaria siliqua
CAGGGTCACCATGGGACTCTGGGATAGGGGTCAAAAGTTCAAATACAAACATACCCTAAACATATTTTTATTCATTTACAGAGTTATACATGTATACAGAAAAGCATAAATAGTAATATTTCTGATCCAAGTTTTTTACTGAGAAAGAATAATAGTTTGATCCAATTTACCTGCCCCCTCCCGCCCCACCCCACTCCCACCACCTGGGCACACCTCTAAGGTGGAAACACCGAAATGGTTTGATATGCTTTGTATGTTCAGAGGAGTATACTTGTATGTTTGCCTAGTTAAAAATAAAATAAAATAGAAAAATGACACTACAATTAAACTTTGTGTAAATTGGACCTTTTGACGCTCCTTACAACACCTCCCTTCACTCGCCCACATTCATAGACGAGTATATATACCAAGTTATATGGAAAATTACGTAAAAGTACGGTGTAAATGAATTGTTAGTGTGTTTGACCTTTTGACACCCCTTTCCCTGGACCCCACACGGGCGACATAGGAGGGGGGGAAATTACACAGTATAATCCCATAAATATAACATTCCATTGAGACATAATAACAAAACAAAACAAAAGCCCGCTCCACCCACACACCCCTGGGCAGACGTCCGAGTTTGAAATAATAAAATCGTTTGATATGTTGTTTATCGTTCATAGACGATTACATAAACCAAGTTATGTGCAAAAATATGAAAAAATGACAGTGTAACTGAATTTTTTAGTGTATTTGACCTTTTGACCCTGCTGAGGGCCCCTGGGCGTGGAGCCAAAAAAAATGCTCTTGCATGCAGTCATCATATGGTAAAGTCATACCGTAAGTTTGGTTGAAATCCGTTAAGCGGTTAAGGAGGAGATATGGTAACGGACGGACGGACGAATGGAGGCGATTTTAATATACCCTGTTTGCTTTTCTAATAAATGAATGTTATTTTATAACCATTGAACAGATTAATTATGTCCTATCAGGATGGAAATGTCCTATCAGGATGGAAAAGGGAATGTGTACTGTGTAGTAGTTGTCAATATGTGTTTGTTTGAATGGTGTTTTGTCATTTTCAACACATGAATGGTTATATATGACGGTGAAATACTTGTGTGGAGGAGGCAGACCACCCCTTTTTCCTGGGTAGAACCAGTATTGTACACCTCCTGCCATCCGTCAGAATCGACACTTCCTCACAAGTCGAGATCCCAGTGGGATTCGAACTCGCAGCGATGAAAGGCGAGAAAACACACAAAAAAAGCATTATCTTATATGCCATAGCGAAAGTAGGTTATATATAACTCTTTCATTACTTTTTCGAAGTCAAACCAGACATACCGTTAGATACCAAACAGCTTCAAAATAAATACAGACAAAATACCTGAAACGGTTCAAACTATAAAAGACCCATTACATGTCTGAAATGAGCAGAAAATATTTATCTTATTTCTTCAGCGGTATACTAACACCGGCAGGCGCGTATCCAGGCATACGCACGTACGCCAATGCGTACAATTCGTCAGCAAAAGTGAAAAAATAAAAGTTCCAAAAGTTCCAAATATGCAATAAAAACTGAAGGCTGAGTGGGGTATGGGCTAGTGTCAAACAAAATGCCATATTAACGCTGAAATATATCTTGAGAACGCATCATTTGCCTCCTAATTTTCAAAATGTTCAAACCACCACCGGCGGGAGGGGGACACCCACTCCCACACCTACCCCCCACTCGCAGCGTCGCTGTTCGGTTCGCAGCTACGCTTCTCCTATCTGGCGTACATTTCAAAATGCTACAGGTACACCCCTGACCGGGTCAAAGGTAAAAAATATGTTTACCCCTTGCAATATCGTACCCAATCGTGAACGCTCGGCCAACCCGTCATTCTTCGGGATCCCGCCTCGTGTGTATCACGGCCCTTCAGTATGTTCAAAATATTGACATTCTGTTAGCCGGAAGGCAACGGCACAGAAAATAGTGCACTGTTGCTATGTAAACAATGGCCACTAGCCACACGTGTTGATGTATAATTTGCGTTGAGTGTTTGTTTTTTACAATGCAGATGAAGGTTTTATCACTGCTTTCATGTAATAAACTATTGATGGAGCAATCGGCTGAATAACATTGCAACATTTGGATGATAACTTTTATTTTGAATACAGATTTGTTTTGGCGGTTTTGGCGGAATCTAAGGCGCGATGACGTAACCAATATGGAGACCTGTGTATTACATTCGAGTAAATTAATGCTGCGAAGCAGTGTACGAGATGTTGCGAATGTATCGTACCCTGTCTACTTTCACTACCGAAATTTATATAAAAAACTGTCAAAAACATGACGAGCTCCCATTTCAAATATCAGCAACATGTCCAGAATACAGTTACAGCCAAAAAATAACAGGAAATTGCACTAAAAAAGTGTTTAAAGAAAAAAAAGATCAGCACTCTTTAAGAACTACTTTCGATGCACCAGGCGAGCACATCCGGCTGATTTAGTGTAATTAAACCTAAACTGAATATTTTTGTGTCATGTTTTTTAATTAAACTGGTCGATGCAATCCAACAACTTAATAAAAGAACATTTTGACTTGTTTCGCAATGCAATTTACCTGTTAAACTGAAAAGTTTTACGATAAAAAGCTTGTTTTTCTCTCTTTTTTAGCTCTACTGGCCAAGGGCCAGCAGAGCTTATGGGATGGTGTGTTGTCCGTCTTCCGTCGTCCGTCGTCCGTTAACTTTTGCTTGTGTACACTCTAGAGGCCACATTTCTGATGCAATCATCATGAAACTTTGTCAGAATGTTTGTCTCAATGAAATCTCGATTAAGTTCGAAAATGGGTCATGTGGGGTCAAAAACTAGGTCACTAGGTCAAATATTGGAAAAACCTTGTGTACACTCTGAAGGCCATATTTTTGACCCGAGCTTGATGCAACTTTGTCAGAATGTTTGTCTTAATTATATCTTGGTCAAGTTTGAAAATTGGTCACATGGGGTTAAAAACTAGGTCACTAGGTCAAATACTTGAAAAAACTTGTGTACACTCTAGAAGCCGTATTTCTGACCAATCTTAATGAAACTTTGTCAAAATGTTTGTCTTAATTATATCTTGGTCAAGTTCAAAAATGGGTCACATGGTGTTAAAAACTAGGTCACTAGTTCAAACTTTGGAAAAACCGTGTGTATACTCTAGAGGCCATATATTTGACCTGATCTTGATGAAACTTTGTCAGAATGTTTGTCTTAATGAAATCTCGGTCAAGTTCAAAAATGGGTCACGTGGGGTCAAAAACTAGGTCACTAGGTCAAATACTTGAAAAAACTTGTGTACACTCTAGAGGTCATATTTGTTACCCAATCTTGATGAAACTTTGTCAAATTGTTTATCTTAATTATATCTTGATCAAGTTCGAAAATGGGTCACATGAAGTTAAAAACTAGGTCACTAGGTCAAATATTGGAAAAACTTTGTGTACACTCTAGAGGCCATATTTTTGACCCGAGCTTGATGCAACTTTGTCAGAACGTTTATCTTAATTGTTTGTCTCAATGAAATCTCGGTCAAGTTCGAAAATGGGTCATGTGGGGTCAAAAACTAGGTCACTAGGTCAAATATTGGAAAAACCTTGTGTACACTCTAGAGGCCATATTTTTGACCCGAGTTGATGCAACTTTGTCAGAATGTTTGTCTTAATTATATCTTGGTCAAGTTTGAAAATGGGTCACATGGGGTTAAAAACTAGGTCACTAGGTCAAATACTTGAAAAACCTTGTGTACACTCTAGAAGCCGTATTTCTGACCCAATCTTGA
Organism: Cyrtodaria siliqua; assembly: GCA_037043455.1. Classification (NCBI taxonomy): domain Eukaryota; kingdom Metazoa; phylum Mollusca; class Bivalvia; order Adapedonta; family Hiatellidae; genus Cyrtodaria; species Cyrtodaria siliqua. The sequence goes on from JAWPHD010009574.1 coordinate 3,795, forward strand.
TGAAACTTTGTCAAAATGTTTGTCTTAATTATATCTTGGTCAAGTTCAAAAATGGGTCACGTGGTGTTAAAAACTAGGTCACTAGGTCAAACTTTGGGAAAACCGTGTGTACACTCTAGAGGCCATAATTTTGACCCGATCTTGATGAAACTTTGTGAGAATGCTTGTCTCAATGAAATCTCGGTCAAGTTCAAAAATGGGTCATGTGGGGTCCAAAACTAGGTCACTAGGTCAAATACTTGAAAAAACTTGTGTACACTCTAGAGGTCATATTTGTTACCCAATCTTGATGAAATTTTGTCAAATTGTTTATCTTAATTATATCTTGATCAAGTTCGGAAATGGGTCACATGAAGTTAAAAACTAGGTCACTAGGTCAAATATTGGAAAAACCTTGTGTACACTCTAGAGGCCATATTTTTGACCCAAGCTTGATGCAACTTTGTCAGAATGTTTGTCTTAATTATATCTTGGTCAAGTTTGAAAATGGGTCACATGGGGTTAAAAACTAGGTCACTAGGTCAAATATTGGAACAACCTTGTGTACACTCTTTGTCAAAATGTTTGTCTTAATTATATCTTGGTCAAGTTCAAAAATGGGTCACATGGTGTTAAAAACTAGGTCACTAGGTCAAACTTTGGAAAAACCGTGTGTACACTCTAGAGGCCATATATTTGACCCGATCTTGATGCAATTTTGTCAGAATATTTGTCTCAATTATAGCTTGCTAAAGTTCGAAAATGGGTCACACAGGGTCACACAGGGTCAAAAACTAGGACACTAGTACACTCTAGAGGCCATATTTCTGACCCGATCTTGATGAAACTTTGTCGAAATGTTGTCTTAATTATATTTTGGTCAAGTTCGAAAATGGGTCCCATGGGGTCAAAAACTAGGTCACTAGGTCAAATACTTGAAAAACCTTGTGTACACTCTAGACACCATGTAGTACGACTCGATTCATCAATGGTATAACAGCCAGTAGAGCGTTCACAGGCCCTCTTGGGCCTCTTGTTTTCATTATTTATTATAAAAGACAGAGATCATTTATTATTATTCAATTATCATTTAGTTCACTGCATATAATGTCAAATGCACCACGTATATTAAAAATTCTATTGCATATATTAAAAGTTGTACTGTATATAAAGCGCAGAGTACCACGTATATTAATCCGAGCCTTCTCTGACCCTAAAATCCTTTTTTTTTTCTTTTTTTTTTTTACGGCTTTCTAGGTACACAGCCAGATGAAATATCAAAAATCGTAAAAAGGGCTGGTAAGGTCAGAGAAGGCTCGGATTACACGTATATGTGTTAAAGCACCACATGTATTGAAAACATTACTGCATATATAGAACGATGCACTGCATATAAATCCGAAAGCACCACGTATATTGGTTAAAGCATCACGTATATTGAAAACATTACTGCATACATTGAACAATGTACTGCATATAAAGTCCAGAGTACCACGTATATTGTTACTACTACTGTATATCATGGATTTATATGTACATATAAATCCATGTGTATATAATTAAAAAATGACATCGGGAGAGAGGCATGGCGTTCCTAGCTTTAGCAATGCAATACCTTTACATACCTCTTCTTGAGATATTCGTTTGTCTAATTCTTCAAAAATTGGATCGAAATCTTCTCATTGAACTTTTAAGAATCTGTATGCGTGGAATGTACAACGCCGGCAAACATGTCTTCGAAATATGTTGTAAAATTATTTAATGGTACATTTACATTTCGTATTACCTTTTTAGCAATTAAAATAGCACCAAAGAAAAATCACGCGGTTTACATTTCTTTAATTTTTTAAATTCATAGCTTCTAGAAAAAAAAATAACTGAAGTTTTATATAAACATTTATAAAAACTTTAATCTATGCAACTCAAGCATTCATTTGATTTAGTTCTATTGTATTGAAACATTGCATCTTTATAGACTCTTACCTCCTTGCAAATTATCTATCAAACCACTCATACGAGTAAATTCAAATTGAGGCTTTTTTGCGTAAATTTCACAGGCAGACGGCGCGTACCCTATCCCGCCCACACCCTCTACTACCCCCTACCCCTCTACTACCCCCTCCCCCTCTCTACTACCCCCTTCCCACCTGTTTCTCTACTACCCCCCTTAAATATGTTTTCAATAAACTGTTCTACTTGGTTTTCAATGAAAAAAAAAAAAAAAAAAAAATACATACTCTCTCTACTACCCCCCTTAAATATGTTTTCAATAAACTGTTCTACTTGGTTTTCAATGAAAAAAAATGAAAAAAATACATACTAGAGAGTATGTATTTTTTTTTTTTTTTTTTTTTCATAGAGTATGTATTTTTTTTTATTTTTTTTTCATTGAAAACCAAGTAGAACAGTTTTATAGAGAGTATGTATTTTTTTTTATTTTTTTTTTTCATTGAAAACCAAGTAGAACAGTTTATGTTTTCAATAAACTGTTCTACTTGGTTTTCAATGAAATAGAGAGTATGTATTTTTTTTTATTTTTGTTTTTCATTGAAAACCAAGTAGAACAGTTTATTGAAAACATATTTAAGGGGGGTAGTAGAGAAACAGGTGGGAAGGGGGTAGTAGAGAGGGGGAGGGGGTAGTAGAGGGGGAGGGGGTAGTAGAGGGTGTGGGCGGGGTAGGGTACGCGCCGTCTGCCTGTGGTAAATTTTAGAACTGAATCCAGTATCAAACTAGTTATGCTATTCAGTAGCATCATTCCGGTTAGATTGTTACTATTAGGCAATTTCGGAATTATGAAAGAACGATACTCATTTCTGCCTCATTCCATTGAACTTTTTTTAAAATAAATTTGTCACTAGTATAACAATCTTACACACGTTAGACCTGTGAGTTTATGCATGGTATTACCTGGGTTTTCTTCCAATTAGCGATCAATTAGCAACTGCTGAATCTACGCAAGTGCGTGTATGAGTGCGTGCGCAAAACAAATTAGGAATATTGGTCGCTTAGAGTTGTGTGCCCTTGGCTACTAATGTTATTCTTTTTAGACACCGAAAGGTGATATTTTCCCTTGGATTTACTAGTGTATAATGTGCAACTATTCCTACCGGATTACGATTATAGTGCGATCGAAGGTTAATTTTTATTTTTCTGTTTCAATTTTGAAAATCAGTTGTTTAATCTAGAAGTTATTTGCATTTTTTATCTGAGTGCTGACAACAGCAAAAATCATGAGCCATGGCGTCCGAGCACATGGCGCACAAGTGAGATGGATTTATTGCCAGAGAAAATGGAGCGATAGGCAGTGTCTAAGAACTGAAATAAGCCTCGTAATACAATTATAGGGTTCATAATTACAACTTAGCTGACTCAGAGTCCAAATATATAGGTTTATAATGGTAAAATTACCACCAGCACAGTGGATGTATAACATGATTCAACTTGGTTGAAATCGACACCAAAAAGTCATTGGCACAGACAGTGAAAGCTTCGTACAAAGTAGGATTACATTTTATTTAATTATTTAATTTTGTTCAGCGTGTAAACTATGATATGTTGATTGAAGACATTATGTACTGTGAAATGGACAGTGTCAAGGTCTTCCATTTAAAAGCCTTGTTCATGACCCCATTGTAATGAGTTGGCGTTTTTCATCTTCCAAATTGGTGTTTATCCTTCAGTCAGTGATATAATTATTAGTAATTGCATCATTTTATGGGTGCATGAGTAGTTGTCCAAGACATATAAAAACATCTGTAAACTGTACATCACAGGATAATTATATTCAAATAAAATCAAATGTACAATGGCGATGCTCAGACTCCCTCCCTTAAACATTCGCCTCTTGCCGCTGTGGGTTCGAATCCCAGGGCTAGACTTGTGAGGAAGTGTTGATTCTTACGGATGGCGGGAGGTGTACAGTACTGGTTCTACCCAGGAAAAGTGGGTGGTATGCCTCCACCACAAAAAATCTACCGTCATATGTAACCTTACAGGACTCACACACCACTATTATCTCCCTTGAATACTCGTGCCCTACAGACGAAGGAGGTAGATTTAAAAAAACAAGTTCGCTTTTCTACATTTGACAGGATACATTGATTTAGCTTTACCAGGTTCTAAATCTACAGCATTTTAGGAAGAGATCACAGAAAAATGCATGTTGATATAAGATTTCTAACTAATTCTGCCTCATTTTACACATCATGGGTCTAATCACCACGGGGTTGTATTTTTTTCCTAAATTTTGATAGATGTGACGCAAAGATGAAATTAAAAAAAGTTCAATCTGGTAAATATTTGTTAAATGTGTTTTAAATTGCAGATGTTGGATCATTGAAGAATTTAAGCATAAATACATGTTGTAAAATCTGTTTATCTCCATGCCAGGAACAAAAACATTACAATGGGACCCTATGGAAAATTAATTGTGGTGTGAGACGTTAAGTAAGAGCTGCAGAATGGGTATCTTTTATTCGTTATTCTTAAGGCATTGCGCTTTAGAGCTGCAGAATGGCATTTTCATCCGTCCTCTCTAAGGTATTGCGCTTTAAAGCTCCAGAACTGGTATCTTTCATCCTTTAATGCTAAGGCATTGCACTTTAGAGCTGCAGAACAGGTATCTTTCATCATTTATCTCTAATGCCTTGCAATTTAGAGCTTCAGAATGGGAATTTTCATCATTCATCTCTAAGCCCTTGCGCTTTAGAGCTGCAGAACGGGTATCTTACATCCTTCACATCCAAGCATTGTTCGTGCATCTTTGAACATTTCAGACATGTTAGGACACAGTTAACACGGTCATTCAGAAATCCCGTCTGTGTATGTATAGTTACTTCAAGCTACATTGTATCTTCATCTTCCAGCAATTAGCTGAAATTTTACTGGATACCATGTTTAACTAAAAAATAACGATATTTTCAAAACCTGGAAAATCAAAATTTTGATGGGTAACCTTTAGTTTGATTTTATTATTTTCAGCAAAATCTACCGTCATAAGAACCTTACAGGGACTCACACCACTATTATCTCCCTTGAATACTCGTGTCCTACTGATGAAGGAGGTAGATTTAAAAAAACAAGTTCGCTTTTCTACATTTGACAGGATACATTGATTTATCTTTACCAGGTTCTAAATCTACAGCATTTTAGGAAGAGATCACATAAAAATGCATGTTGATATAAGATTTCTAGCTTATTCTGCCTCATTTTACGCATCATCGGTCTAAGGCCTAAAAAAATAATTGTGTGGTTCGGGTAACATGTTCAAAATTGGTAGGTAGGATAGGTCGGATTTTTTTTTTTTTAAGGATTGTTTTTTATGAACGCAAAGAAGATGCACTGAATTATGTACTATAATTACTGTGATAAATTACTGTTATATTGTTTTTTCGAAATGGACCAAAAGAACGTCAGGGTCGGCGGGTATTCGTAGGTAGGGTCGGGTGACCCAAACCACACAATTTTTTTTTTTAGGCCTAATCACCACAGGGTTGTATTTTTTTCTAAATTTTGATAGGTGTCATGCACAGATGAAATTAAAAAAAGTTCAATCTGGTTAAATTGCAGATATTGGATCAATGAAGAATTTAAGCATAAATACATGTTGTAAAATCTTTTTATCTCTATGCCACGAACATAAACATTACAATGGGACCCTATGGAAAATTAATTGTGGTGTGAGACGTACATGTGTTGAAAATGACGTAAAACACCATACAAACAAAACATATCTTATAATACCCGTTACCATTTTAAAAAAAAGACGCAGTTCAATACTTAAGTTTGTTAGCATATTTTAAGACTTCATTGTGTGTCAAATAAAGTATCACAATTAATTTCAGATCGTGATATTTCTGTAATTTATCAAGACAGTTTTTAGCTCGACTGATCAGAGATCAGCAGAGCTTATGCCGTGGTGCGGTGTCCGTCGTCCATCTGTCTGTCCGTAAACTTTTTTTGTAGCGACTACTCCTCTGAAACTACTGAATGGATTTTCATGAAACTTTACAGAAATGTTGCCCATGAAGTCTAGTTGATCCTAGCAAAAAATCATGTTGATGTGAAATCCAAGATGGCCGCCAAATCTAAAAATAGGTTTTTAAAAAAGAAGTTTGTAGCGACTACTTCTTGAAAACTCTAAGTGATATTGATATGGGACTTTTTCTAAAATGATCAGCATGACATGATGTTGGTCCTTGCCGAAAATTGTTTTGATTCGACGTTAAACATGGCTGCTAGTGGCCATCTTTGTTTACAAAGAGTTATATAATGAAAACTTGTAGCGACTACTCCTCTGAAACTACTAGACGGATTTTCATGAAACTTCACAGGAATGTTGCTCTTGATGTCTAATTGATCCTAGCAAAATTTCAGGTCGGCCTGAAATTCAAGATGGCCGCCACGGCTAAAAATAAATTTTCAAAATACAAGTTTGTAGAGACTACTTCTTGAAAACTATAAGTGATATTGATATGTGTCTTTTCCTAAAATGTTCAGTATGACATGATGTTGATCCTTGTCAAAAATCTTTTTGATTCAACGTTAAACATCTTTGTTTACATAGAGTTATATAGTAAGAACTTGTAGCGACTACTCCTCTGAAACTACTAGACGGCTCTTTCATGAAACTTCACACGAATGTTGCTCTTGGTGTCATATTGATCCTAGCAAAACTTCAGGTCGGCCGGAAATTCAAGATGGCTGCCACGACTAAAAATAGATTTTCAAAAAACAAGTTTATGGCGACTTCTTCTTGAAAACTGTAAGTGATATAATGATATGGGACTTTTTCTAAAATGATCAGCATGTCATGATGTTGGTCCTTGTCGAAAATCGTTTTGATTCGATGTTAAACATGGCTGTCAGCGGCCATCTTTGTTTACGTAGAGTTATCTAGTAAAAAATTGTAATGACTACTCCTCTGTAACTACTCGACGGATTTTCATGAAACTTTACAGGAATGTTGCTCTTGATGTCTAATTGATCCTAGCAAAATTTCAGGTCGGCCGGAAATTCAAGATGGCCGCCATGGCTAAAAATAGATTTTCAAAATTCAAGTTTGTAGCGACTGCTTCTTGAAAACTATAAGTGATTTTGATATGGGACTTTTTCTGAAATGATCAGTATGACATGATGTTGATCCTTGTCAAAAATTATTTTGATTTGAAGTTAAACATGGCCGCCAGCGGCCATCTTTGTTTACATAGAGTTATATAATGAAAACTTGTAGCGACTACTCCTATGAAACTACTTGATGGATTTTCATGAAACTTCACAGGAATGTTGACCTAGCTATCAAAAATCTACCAGTAGAGCTTCAAGGTCATTGACCTCTTGTTAAAAAAATAAACATGTTTGGAGGACAAAATTCATATCTTGTGTACGAGAATAGATTTTTATGGTATAACCTCATAACACATAAAGTTCAAATTGAGAAATTTCAGCTTCTTTAATGATCGGGACATGTTTACTTAAACATATCTGCTTAACTGTGACAGTGTAGGAATTTGGTGAGAGTCTGTGCTGTATCATGAAATAATAATTAATATTGAGATCATTTTTTTTGTGAAGACTCCACACACTACCAGCATATTAAACCAGATTTGCTTTAAAGTCCCTAGCCAGCCAACAACAACCAAACGTTATATCAACCAAAATATCTACACCGTAAGGCGTTTCTAAACCTACTGAAGATGAGGTACATATTTTGAGTATCCAACCTCTATAGACACAGTACATGTATAAGGCCGACCATAAAAAATTGTTGGTTTGCTGTTTCCCTACCTACCCATGAAAAAGGGCCCTGCTCAAAACTTTTTAAAGCAATTCTTTAACATATATATTTTTTTTAATATCTTTACTATGTTTTTCTTTCATTTCTTAAGGTTTTTACTGTCTTCAGATGAAAAAATAATTCACCTACCTTCCTACCTACCCACTTATAAAATCCTGGGTCGGGAAACAGCAAACAAATGTATTTTTAAGGATGGCCTAAACAGCTTTAACCAGCCAGGCCAAACCTCAACACTTAGCACCAAATTAAAAGTTACCAACTCACAATGAATTCATTTTACGAATATTCAAATCACGGGTATCTTAATAGCCTGTCAATAAACCTATACTTTTAATCGGCACATATACATTGTTGTATGACCTGAACACTTGGATAGAGTTTTGATTAACGTTTTTTTAGTGTAATTTTGCTGTTATTTGGCCGAATAGTTTCTAAAAGCATTTACATGTATTTAATGTTGTGTATAATAACAACGAAATCTTGTGTAAATGCAAACACCTGATATGAGACTTTGAACACAAATTTTCTGTAGGGTGGTTGAGGTGTTTTGAGGTAAATGAGTGAGCCAAAATACTGTACTCAAGGTTTCAGGGCGAGTATTATTAATTGTTTTTTATAGTCGCACCAACAGCTAAGGTCCGATGGTTGAAATTAGCACTTGCCCACAGGTGAAAAACTAATCAATTGTAATTCGGGCTAGCAACAATCTAGAAATCTATATAGTCGGGCTTACGAAAATTGTAATAATTGTCATTTGGCGACTTTCCGGCTTCCATTGGTGGAGTAGACCCCAGGTGCCCCTCCGGGCAATTTTCGTGTACAGACGGGCACCTGGGTAGAACCACCGATGTTCCGCACGCCAGCTGGATAGCTTCCTCACATAAAGATTCCTAGGCCCATGAGGGATCAAACCCACCACAGTGAGGGGCAAGTTATCAGGGAGAGTATAAAACTGCTGACAAACTTGTTAATTATTTTATATAAATCACCTTGATGGTGGAAGTGTCCATCATGTACTGTGTACATGTACTACATCGTATGTTAACACAATGCAACAAGGTAAAGGAAGCAATTGGTATCGAAAATATAAATATCAGTAAATTCCTTTCTATTCTGAAACAGACTATAAGGCAGTAATGAAACTTAGTTACTTCCCCTGTTCAGTGTTGCAGACAATAGTTAGGCAAACTACAGTTAGGCATTTGTCCATTGAAGTTACTCCCCTTGAATGGCATTTTCCTGATCCAAATACTTTTAAGAGTTGTTCCCCTTATACCATAGAATGTTAAATGTGTTTTAAATGTGGTTTAACTGAAAGAAGTAGAGCAAAACTTATGCATTTTCCTGATCCCGATACTTTTAAGAGTTGTTCCCCTTATACCATAGAATGTTAAATGTGTTTTAACTGAAAGAAGTAGAGCAAAACTTATGCAGCTTTGGGACAGTGAGACTTGTGTACTGACATAATTGATAAAATACAATGTTGATTTGAATTATCTTTAGTCAGACTTGTTACCTTGTTCTAAATGTACTGAGTATATATACATTATGGACAAGTGTATGTATTGCATACTTGCTTTTCAGGCTTTGAAAGAAGCCTGAAGGGACTCATCGAGTTCGACATGCTAGATGTTCCGGGGTGCATTGCCCATTGGAAAATGTTGGATACCTAGGATATCAGAGATGCATTTTCCTGGTATGAAAGCACAAATTATTTCCCCATAGACACCAATGGTAAAGTGTCACATATTAATGATTTGGCTGCAAATTCAACTCAAGTATGGATAATGCAGCAGTTTATGTTCATATAGAAAACTATTTTTCACTTGAAAAATCACCAGAAAACGTGGGGTCACAAGACATGCATGAAAGTTCTTGTTTGTTACTAAACAGGGTCAAGGGTACAGCTGTTTTTATTGATCGCCTGTTTTCATTGCTCACAATAGTGTAAGCAATAGATGTCGAAATTCGAAAATGTTTCATCATTGATCAGTAAAACCTATTAATACGCTTCTATATACATATAACCACAAAACGAATAGAAAATGGGCAATTTTGTTCCCTACTTATATATGCCCATTTCGATCGAAAAAGGAGGGATTACTTTTATTATAGTGAAACTTCATTTCGACTACACCTCGGAAGTTTACATGTATTGGTGATGGTAAACCTCCAGAGCACTGAAAAATACAAAATGTCACGCCCCCCCCCCCCCCCCCCCCCACCCCCACCCTTTAAAAGGAACTTGAAGTTTCCACCTTCTTTAGGGGGATCCAGACCGTGATGTTTTGTGTCAACTTCATTCGCTGATCGGTGGACGTTTATGTCAACTTCCTTCACTGATCGTGACGTTTTATGTCAACTCCTCACTGATCGTCTGAGTCACCCTAACATTTCGGATTTTTTAGCATGTATTGGTCTGACAAAGAGCCTTAGCCCCTAGCTAAGATCTTTTGAAACAAAGCAGACTCAATCGCCACATTCCTATCAGTGATTGGGCACCATTCATATAAATTGAAAGCATTGGTTCCCGGTGGATCGAAAAGGACTTCTACAACATCATTTATGTTTTTACTGATTAGATTCTAAATTGGGACAACATTTTTTCGAATCAGGACAGCAAAAAGAAAAAGTTTAAAAAATCAGGACTCGTAATCGGGACTGTGGCAAAATGTGCAATTGGCAAAATTGATGCTTTAGCTGCAGATTATTGCCTCTTGATATTGAAAAATAGGTATATTTCAGCTTGTGGATGCGATAACTGGTTCAGATTTTCGCTAAATTGATTTGAAAGGATTATTCCAATAGGAAACTCGAGACAAGTTTGACAATGAGCCAGATACCAAGAAAGGATAGATAGGAATCCTCGAACCTGCCCTCTCTAACCAACGCATATATTACTATGGGTTCTTTAACATGACATGGATCTGTAAATGAGAGTTTTAAAAGTCACAAACACCCAGTGAATAAAGTTGTCCATTCTTGTGTCCCGTGAAGCTAAATGGGTCCTTACAAGAGAGTGTGAAAGATCAGGAAAGTTTGAATTGATTGTTGTTTAACGGCTATTCACACGTATATGATTATTAGAGCCCGCCCCAGAGAGGAGGGGAAGGATACATAGGAAATCCGGGAACCTGCCCTACTCTTATATCGAATAGGATTCCTATGGTTCTTTAACGTGCTCGGAGGATAGACCGATACACGGGGGAACCGCCCGGTTTACGTCCCCATCCGACGGACGAGGCTAGGTTAAGTGTCTTGCACAAGAAACAACACCGACGGAACTCTGTGGCACCACGTAGGATTGAACCCGGGGCCTCCTGTTACAAATCCGCCCCGCTACCGACTGCGCCACGCCAGCCCCTAGATCAGGAGTAAAAGATAAGGTTAAAGAAGTGTTGCTTTATTAGTTCCCTCTTCAGAATTGACACTAAATAGTAGCAAAACTGCAGCTATACCCCAGAATATAATATTATACAATATATGGATCGGAGTATACTCTAAATATAAACCAAAAGACAACACTATGTCAATAATCATATAAAAGCAAGTATGAGTTTATCACCTTGTTGAAAATTTACCAGTTTAACCCACTAAGCACTGACTATAATAGCCATTGTGTTTCATTGTAAACCCGTCTGATCGGTTTTCCAATTGTCTGACTGCTGATCAGTCATTTCCCCCCAAAACACCCCTTTGTCACATAAATGGAATGTCTTACTTCAAGAAAGACAGTCCATTATTTATGTAGTGGTTAAAAGACCACTTGCTGAGGATTCTTTTAAAGACTAGGATCACAGAATTTATAACAATTTTAAGTACATGTTGTCTGTGACTTGGACGTTCAATATGGTACAAAGGATTTTTTACTCCTAATAATTTGAGGCTGATTATCATGTTAATATGACTATTCTAGTGTCTAATAGTCTGGATTGGTGTGTGGTTTATTGTAGGACAAAGATAAGAAGTACCTTTATTACATTCATTGGGTGAAAGATCGGATTTCTCATGTGAAAGAATATTTATATCGCTAATTTTTAATAACTAACTACGACGTTGGGTTAGGACGTCGATAACGCTTAATAAAAGCGAATACTTCTGGTTAAATCATACATAATCTGATTAAAAATGTAATAAATAGATTATTTAACGGTTGTGATCGATTATATGAACTCCTTCATCCGATGGTAGGCGCAAGTTGTGTTGTTTTTTCACTCACTCACCACACGTCCTAACCATCTCGTAGGAGGATTTCCAAATAAACGATCATCAGCAGTTAAATAATCTCTCTATGTACTGTTCTAGTTTTATTTTATCTTAACCCATGAACCTTGCTTTGAACTCCACTCATGTTGTCGTTCAACCCTTTTGTAATTGACTTAACTGTCATAACAAAGGTGAGTGGCGACCCAGAAACTTCCAAATGTATTAGTAATACGTTTTTTCTTTACACCTCACTTCAGTTGTAGATGCAACACCTTTAAATGACAATCCAAAGTTGTTTTACTCGTTTTTAGTGGTGAAGAGGTATAATCAAGTGGAAAGTTTGCTATTTGCTGCAGATGGTGAAGAAAAAAAAGCCACATTTTTAACTGTTGCTTTTGTCACCATAGCAACATGGTAAATTAGTCGACCAATCAACAATGGGTTTAATAATTTAAATGGGGAAAAGAATGGCAAAAAGTGTTACAGATCCTAAGTGCAATGTGTCTGTATGTATTCAAGCTCGGAATTTATCTACTAAATGGAGTCTTGATTCGTCATCGAGGAGTCTCCAGCCAAGAGTCAGATGTTACTTAACATTCTGTGTCTCGGTTTGTACAACTTGAATAAAATGGTATTCGATGGCTTATTGTATTTTCCTGATTACGTCACTTACGCATGTTACAAGATTTTATCATTTATCATGTCTGTATAATATAAAGTTGAATACGTGGCTAGCCTCCAACTTCATACACTTTAAGTTCATTATTAGATCATTATTACACCTAAAATTCTGATTTATTTATATAGTTATTATTCTATAAATTTATCAATCAAATTCATATAACCACTGACATGATTGTAGCCAAAACAAACAAATACAGTCTAGAAGTTTCCATGTAACTTCTCTTTGAGATCACCCCTACACTAATATCATTAATAAAAGTTTAACAAGTAAACGGTTCATGCCTTTAAGCAAATCTCTGACAAATTGGGTCCAAGTCAAATCTAATATTAAAGAAACAAAGCTTCTCTTGTCCAATAGTTAACTTTTTTTCTCTCAAACAGGTATTTCTAGAATTCAGATTAAAATTAGGCTATCTGATAAAACTGTATTATAGTGTACTTTTTTCTTTGTTTGGCGTTGACAGCCTCAGGCTGCGGCAGACGGCAGATGTCCTGATGTGAATCATAAAACCTCATCACTAAAAATAAAAACTATATATGTTTATATATGCGTAGTTTGTGTATCAATAGTGTAAAGTAGTTCTCTTTTGCAATTGGTTAGCCTGAGTGGCAGGTGCACCATATGGTGTATCCATTGTTCTGGCATGTTCTAGATGGTGCATAATACTGTATACATGTAATGTAGCCCTGTTGGGTATAATATATCCTGTCTTCCTGTGTATTGAATCTGAATCAACAGTACAGGTATAAGAGCAAAATTAATGTCTGTGACTGTTATTTGAAGGGAGACAAAGAAATTGTAGAGTAAATATTGCCCTTTAAAAAATAAATGCCTACCGGTATGTATATTTGTTTCCTTGATCTTATTGACTGAGTAATAGATTACTAATGAAGACAGCTGACAGCTCATTTGCATTTCTCACCCTGGTCAGTCAATAGGCGTGTATAGCAGTTTTAAGCAATGACTAACATGTATTTAAAGTCTTCCAGTTGAATTAGTAGTTTTTAGTTCTGTCACACAGACATAGATTATTATTTCTCAGTTTTCTTCCAAAATGTCTATATCGGCCGGATGTCGGTTATAATCTCGGCTGCAAATAGGGATGATGTCGGCCTGACGATATTGGCACGACATCCACTCGACGTTGGGCCGATGTCAACTAAACCACACCCCGTGTGGTTCCGGGGCAAAGAATAGGGCCACTGCAGATCCCGTTAGAGGGGTAGGAAGCAGATGGGGTAGAACCCCCACCCCTCCTCCTAAATTCATGTTCATTTTATCATTTTTTGTTCATGCTCATTAAAGGTCTTCATCATGACACCTGCATTGTTTCAGTTGCCATCTCGCTCAAATCACTAAAGCAGTGGCAGAAAAACAATAAACATGGCTCCAGCGTAAATGGAGTGTCTACAATAGAATTTGCAGCAACACTGCAGTTTTGAAGGTGAGAAGGTTCTAGGCCCATTCTCCATATTTTATCTCTGTTCATTGAGAATGAGCCTGGCATGTTCATTCCTGTTAGGGGGGCGTCCGTGGCCGAGTGGTTAACGTCTCTGACTTGAAATCACTTGCCCCTCACCGCTGTAGGTTCGATCCCTCAGAAGCCCAGGGATCTTTATGTGAGGAAGCTATCCAGCTGGCTTGCGGAACTCCAGTGGTTCTACCCAGGTGCCTGCCCGTGCACGAAAATTGCCCGGAGGGGCACCTGGGGTCTTCCTCCACCAATGGAAGCTGGAAAGTCGCCATATGACCTTAGCTGTTGGTGCGACTATAAAATCCAATTCAATCAATCAATCATTCTTGTTAGGCACCATATAACCTTTCATGTGTTGGTGCGCCTTAAAACCCAACCCAATTCAATTCAACTAAACATCAAATTCTTTCTATTGTCAACATCCTACAGTGGATTTTATTGACCATCCAGCTAGCTCAGTAGGTAGAGCATTGGATTACCAATCCAAAATATTTATTTCGCAACATACAGTTGGTGCCACGCGGATTACGACTAATCACACTCAACGCGGGGATTTTATCTCACCGCGGACACTCTGATTTTGTCCCCGCGATCGGCGGACAGTCCACTCAACGCGGGGACAATAACTTTTGACCACCGCGACACAATCACCGCGATTCGCCGTGATCCGTATCGATTCGCACATCGCGTAACCAGGTGTGAAATCGCAGGCCATCGCCGCGACATACCTTCATTATCAATGTACAATTTTGCAGTCAATTTAATGCATTATTATTCAATAACTATTAAAAAATTGAAGCAGAAGACAATTTTAGTTTTGTTTTGGGAAAATTCAAATGCCCGGATAATGTATACTGGGTCACGATAGTTATATGGCGGTTCCTATTACAGACTTCGCGGTGACTGAACATAAAATTCAAATAGTAATTCTTATACTGGAAATTAGAATTATATTTTTAATTGATCGTTATTTTGACATATTATACTATTCTGCTGTTGGTTATTAATACATCGATGGGTTCTTTAGTCAGAAATCATCCGAAAAATTGTAAAGAATTCCGTGTCATAAACCCGTTATTAGTGCCGCCTTGTTAATAGGTACACACATCGCAAAGGATTGTGGGTAGCCAATTTATGTCCGGTGAAGAGAAATGCGACTTTTGGACAACAAAAATGAAAAACACACGTTATTAAATGCATTAAAAGTTTGAAATACGTATTGCTTCCAAAATTGTTCATTGTATTTATCATTTTTATTACATTTTTCATTGATTCGTGCTCTAATTTCCCCCGCGTTCCCCCGCGAATCTATCACGGAGAATCGCCGTGATTTCTTTCTTTCGAGACTGGATTTTGCAATCGCGACACCGTGATATTTCGGGTGACAATCCGCGGTACGATCGTGGGGATTTGTGACTTCGATTGAAAAACGTCCGCGGGGATGCTGCGAAAAAGTCGTAATCCGCGTGGCAGCAACTGTACCTACACATTGATATAAATAAAAAGGCAGAAATCATGTAAATAAAGTTCCTTTTTAATTATAAAAACTTTGGGGAAGCGTGCGAATCGGGACATAAAAAAGTCATACCTGGACTTCAAGGTATGTTTTCTGTGGTAAATATCCAGTTTTTTTTCTTATAATCCTGTGTATATATTGCAGAGAATTTTAAGCACTTCATCACACACCAAAAATCATCAAAATCCATTGAGTAGTTCAAAAGTTACAACTATTTTGGGGCAAAGGGAGGAGCGGATTCCATGTTCGTTCCTGGTCTGCATACCGGTTGGTTTCTGTAACCATGTGTTTTCACAGCTCATCACCCCAAATAAAATCAAAAAAAATTATGGGGTTGGTATTCCTGTGGATGCTGTACTGTAGCACCTTCAACTCCAGTAAATGGGTCAGGATTTCTTGGAGTAAAGTTGTCCGTAATCCAGTCGGCATGAAACCCTTCGAAAAATGAGTCCGAGTTTGAATCCGAGGCGAAAAAGCCCTGAAGTTGCGGTCTCCCGGTCGCCGACCAACAGCAGGTCTTCCCCCATACATTCAGTACGTTCTTGTCATCAAAACTTTCATTTTCGAAGTCTTCAGAACTAAAATCGGAGGTATTTCAGACATCAATGTCACTACCTTCACTCGACACATAGTCAATGTTCGCCATTTTGAAAAATTCCCCGAAAAAACCACAAAAAAAAAGCTCAAAATCACTTTTTTGAAAGAATTTTCTACTTTGAAAAATGCGAAAGTAAACTGAAATCAGTGCGCATGCGTTATTGAATTTGTTATTTCCGGGCACACATTCGAATGGCGTTTTCACACGTTTCTATGGAGCACATGAATCGGTATCCCGATAGAAAGGGTAGGTACTGATGGATCGGTATCCTGAATGAAATGTGTTAATACATCAATGCCAGGGTTCTTTAGTCAGAAATAATCCGAAAAAAATGTTAAGAATTCAGGATCATAAACCCGTTATTTGTGCCGCCTTGTTAATAGGTACACACATGGCAAAGGATTGTGGGTAGCCAATTTATATCCGTTGAAGAGAAATGCGACTTTTGGACAACAAAAACGAAAAACGCGTGTTATTAAATGCATTAAAAGTTTGAAATACGTATTGCTTTCGAAATTTATTCATTTTATTACATTTTTAGCTCACCTGAGCCGAAGGCTCAAAGGTGAGCTATTGGGATCACTCTTCGTCCGTCGTCCGTCGTCCGTCGTCCGTCGTCTGTCGTCCGTCGTCGTTAACTTTTGCTTCAAACAACTTCTCCTCAGAAACCGAAAGGCCAATTTTGACCAAACTTCACGTGGATGATCCTTAGATGAATGCTTTTTAGATTTGTTAAAATTAGGTCAGCGCGACATCCAAGATGGCCGCCATTACCATATATGGTTGAAACCTTAAAAAATCTTCTTCTCAAGAACCGCTGGACAGATTTCAACAGTTTTTCTTTTAAAATGATCGCCTACGTCTAGACTATCAAGTTTGTTCAAATGAAGTCCCCGGGGTAAAAAATGGCCGTGCCCCGGGGGTCCAAAGTTTGTATATTGAGATTTTGCATGTTTTTCATATAGACATATAGGAAAAAACTTTTAAAAATCTTCTTCTCTGAAACCACAAGGCACAGAGGTCTCATGTATTACATGTAGCATCAGCTTATGGTTCTCTACTAAGTTTGTTCAAATGGTGACCCTGGGGTCAAATTTGTCCCCGCCCCGGGGGTCACAGTTTTACATAGATTTATACAGGATTTATTTTTAAAAATCTTCTTCTCGGAAACTACAAGAGCCAGAGGTTTGATATTTTGCATTTACTATAAGCTTATGGTCCTTTACCAAGTTTGTTCAAATGGTGACCCTAGGGTCACATTTGGCCCCGCCCCAAGGGTCACATATTTTACATAGACATGTATAGGGAAAAACTTAAAAAATCTTCTTCTCTGAAACTGCAAAAGCCAGAGGTTTAATATTTTGCATTTGCTATCAGCTTATGGTTCTCTACCAAGTTTGTTCAAATGGTGACCCAGGGGTCACATTTGGCCCCGCCCGGGGGTCACAGTTTTACATAGGCTTGTATAGGGAAAAACTGAAATAAATCTTCTTCTCTGGAACCACATGGCACGGAGCTCTCATATATTACATGTAGCATCAGCTTATGGTCCTCTACTTAGTTTGTTCAAATGGTGACCCTGGGGTCAATTTTGTCCCCGCCCCGGGGGTCACAGTTTTACATAGACTATATAGGATTTTCTTTTTAAAAATCTTCTTCTCGGAAACTGCAAGAGCCAGAGGTTTGATATTTTGCATTTACTATAAGCTTATGGTCCTTTACAAAGTTTGTTCAAATGGTGACCCTGGGGTCACATTTGGCCCCGCCCCAAGGGTCACATGTTTAACATAGATATGTATAGGGAAAAACTTTAAAAATCTTCTTCTCTGAAACTGCAAGAGCCAGAGGTTTAATATTTTGTATTTGCTATAAGCTTATGGTCCTCTACCAAGTTTGTTCAAATGGTGATCCAGGGGTCACATTTGGCCCTCCCCCGGGGGTCACAGTTTTACATAGGCTTGTATAGGGAAAATCTGAAAAAATTCTTCTTCTCTGGAACCACATGGCACGGAGCTCTCATGTATTACATGTAGCATCAGCTTATGGTCCTCTTCTTAGTTTGTTCAAATGGTGAACCTGGGGTCAAATTTGTCCCTGCCCCGGGGGTCACAGTTTTACATAGACTTATATAGGAAAAAAATTAAAAAATCTTCTCGGAAACTACAATAGCCAGAGGTTTGATATTTTGTATTTACTATAAGCTTATGGTCCTTTACCAAGTTTGTTCAAATGGTGACTCTCGGCTTACATTTGGCCCCGCCCCAAGGGTCACATGTTTTACATAGACATGTATAGGGAAAAACTGAAAAAAATCTTCTCTGAAACTGCAAGAGCCAGAGGTTTAATATTTTGCTTTTGCTATAAGCTCATGGTCCTCTACCAATTTTGTTCAAATGGTGACCCTGGTGTCAAACTTGGCTGCGCCCCGGGGTCACAGTTTTACATAGACTTATATAGGAAACACATTAAAGTCTTCTTCTCTGGAACTACAAGAGCCAGAGGTTTAATATTTTGCATTTACTATACTCTTATGGTCCTTTACCAAGTTTGTTCAAATGGTGACCCTGGGTGCACATTTGGCCCCGCCCCAGGGATCACGTTTTACATAGACTTGTATAGGGAAAAACTTAAAAAATCTTCTTCTCTAAAACCACAAAGCACACAGCTCTCATATATTACATGTAGCCCTGGGGTCACATTTGGCTCTGCCCAAGGTGTTACTCTCTAGCACCTTCATTTTGTATTTGATCTTTACCAAACTTTGTCAGTGTCTTAAACTGTCTATATCAATGTTGTTATACACAACAGAGCCCACATTTCTCGAACAATCTTAACCAAACTTGCACAGATTGTATATGACCATAAGATTTCGAAGAAGTTTGATAATGTGCCAGTACTCAGTTGATCGCTTTAGGGCCATCTTGGCCCTGGCCCTCTTGTATTGGTTCAAATTAACTCAGGTGAGCGATATAGGGCCATCATGGCCCTCTTGTTTATTTATCCCTGCTCTAATTTTCCCTGCGTTTCCCCGCAAACCTATCACAGAGAATGGCGGTGATTGCTTTCTTTCGAGACTGGATTTTGCAATCGCGGCAATTTTTACGGTCGCTGGGAATTCCCGCGATATTTCGGGTGACAATCCGCAGTACGATCGCGGGAATGCTGCGAAAAAGTCGTAATCCGCGTGCACCAACTGTACAATATTATCTGGCTTTTACTTCCGTCCGATATTTCGGGTGACAATCCGCAGTACGATCGCGGGAATGCTGCGAAAAAGTCGTAATCCGCGTGCACCAACTGTACAATATTATCTGGCTTTTACTTCCGTCCGAATTTTCGATCAAATCGTTACAATTAATACTGAAATGTTTTCATAGA
Organism: Cyrtodaria siliqua; assembly: GCA_037043455.1. NCBI lineage: Eukaryota > Metazoa > Mollusca > Bivalvia > Adapedonta > Hiatellidae > Cyrtodaria > Cyrtodaria siliqua. The sequence goes on from JAWPHD010009574.1 coordinate 23,429, forward strand.
ACCTATATAATATCTTTCTGTTGGTGTTTATCTCAATTAGCTTGATTGGAAAGATATTCATTAGCAATAAATAAAACTCTTGTGAATATAGGTAGCATCATTTTGCAATATAAGAATGAACAAAGCGAAGAATATCTTTTCACATTAACAATAAATACAGAATATTTAAAATGACATGTCATTACCTCCCTTTATTGATTTATGGCGTGTTATGTCGGACCGACAGTGGCCCGATGAAGGCTATCAATTGATGAAAACTACGTCGGCCCAACGACAGCCCGAGATACATGTATTTTAACCGACATACATGTAAGAAGAAATGTGCTCTTTGTGCTATATTCATTAAGATTAATACGTTGAACAATCAATTTGGCATGCCATACAAACAAAAATCATCTAATTAAAAATTGAAAAATATTTAATTAGTCGGCTCTACATCAGCCTGACGTCGGACCTAGGTCGGCATATTTTGCCGATATTCTGACATTAAGCCTATATCGGCCGAAGATAGACATGCTGGCTGGGATATTGCTCAGACTTTTTTTTACTTGGACTTAACGAGGAATAAGAGATCATAATATACTGTACCCTCCCTGGGGTCAGAGTGTTCCCCCCTCTCCCCCCCCGGGTCAGGGTGTTGGTGTCCAGTTAAATTTATGTCCAGTGTATTTCAAGTTCCACTGAAACTATGCAAACTGTTTAAATTAGGGTTGATGATGTACTGTTAAATATTGTGATAGTGTTGGTAAAATGTCAAGGTCAGGGTAAAATGTAAGGGGTCACAATAAAATGTCAAGGTCACAGTGAACTTAATTGTGGCATTGATATGGTAATGATTATGGTCCAAGTTGTAAGTTTTGCTGGAAAAATTTTCACTACAAAAATGTGCGCTGGGATTGTATTGACTTTGAAACATGGTTAACGTTATGTCCCAAGTTTTTATCTTAATTAAGTGGTAGATCTACTGGAGTCTTTGTACAACTTTTTATATATATTGTGTATTGCAGTCAGTTGGAAAAAGTAGATTAAATGGAAAAGTACAACATCAGGTCATATGGAAGCCTTCAGAGAGAAACATAAGTTGAAACATTAAACCAACATTCTCCATCATGATGGAATGACAATCATGTGTGCATGTTTAACTATCATAATCATTACATGAGTTTCTGTTATAATTTACACCAAGTTGTATGTCTCATGTGTCAAAGTAGTGAACTTTTCATGCTGCTTATATATTGCCTTACCACAATGCTCTGCTCTGTGTAATGTGCTAATGATGTCAGCCATTATAACACTCCTACACTGGAATTACTGGGCCATCCTTAAAAAATTGTTGGTTTGCTGTGCTCCGACCCAAAATGTTTTAGGTCGGTAGGTAGGTAGGTGAGTGTTTTTTTCCAAAGACAGTAAAAAACATAAGAAATTAAAGGAAAAATATACTTACAATAGCAAAAAAAGAAGAAAAAAAGTTAAAAAGAATTGCAATAAAAAGTTTTGGGTAGGTGTCTTTAGTGAGTCGGTCAAGCATAGCAATTAAACCAACAATTTTTACGGATGGCCCTGGTGTGAAAATAGGAAGATATTGCATTTGTTTGCTGTTTCCCGACCCAGGATTTTTAAGTGGGTAGGTACATGTAGGTAGGAGAAAATTATTTTTTCTGAAGACAGTTAAAACATTAAGAAATGAAAGAAAAATATACTAAAAATAGTAAAAAAAAAAACAAATACGTAAAAGAATTGCTATAAAAAGTTTTCGGTAGGGACTTCTTTCGTGGGTAGGTAGGGAAACAGTAAACCAAAAAAAAAAAAATTATGGTTGACCCAAGTGCTGCTAATGTCGGGCTCAAACTCGTGGTTGGTCTCCTTATTCAGAATTTATCCACTGGGCTACCGCAGACCTTGTATAGCAGACGACACATTGTATACATGTATTTGTTAGCATAATGAACATAATATAAAAGTATGCATCAATTTACATAGTTATCTTTTAATTTATTCATGGAATTGGTTGTTTCAAATGTCAGGACCAATTTGATTCATTAAAAAATTAATTAATCATAAATGCATGAAAGGCCTTGTCAGATAAAAGCACATTAATACTTCTGCAGCATGTAATTTGCATGAATATCGTATGAACCATTGTCTAAATGGAATATTTTCTAAAATCCTATTCTTTATGATACAGTATGTATAAGTTTTAATGAAAAATTAATTTTGGTGCTTGGCTAGCGTTTAGCCAATTGATCTAGGCTAGCGTTTAGCCAATTGATCTAGGCTAGCGTTTAGCCAATTGATCTAGGCTAGCGTTTAGCCAATTGATCTAGGCTAGCGTTTAGCCAATTGATCTAGGCTAGCGTTTAGCCAATTGATCTAGGCTAGCGTTTAGCCAATTGATCTAGGCTAGCGTTTAGCCAATTGATCTGGCTAGCGTTTAGCCAGTTGATCTAGGCTAGCGTTTAGCCAATTGATCTGGCTAGCGTTTAGCCAATTGATCTAGGCTAGCGTTTAGCCAATTGATCTGGCTAAAGACCTAAAATTTCCTTTAGCCAAATGAGAATGTCTTTAGTCAAACTTTAGCGAATTGATTTGAAAAAATAGTGATAGTGCAAAAAAAAATATGCATTGCATACATTAACTAGAAAAGGTCTTTAGTCAAACTTTAGCGAAGATGTTTTGAAAAAATAGTGATAGTGCAAAAAAAAAAATGCATTGCATACATTAACTAGTAAAGGGTATGCTTTATATTTTTACCTATTGGGTATCCATATTTCCATATTATATGCATGCTGCATTTTGCTTATAATTAAGAGAGTTTTCTACACAAATTTTTTTTTTACAATTTATCAGAGACGTAATAAACCATAATATTATACCTCATTTGCATATTCCACTCTTTGTTTAATGTGACGTCATCCAGTCCATAAACTTGCATATTGACCGGGGCCAGTCCGATAGCTATATTAACGGACGTGTGGAAAAAACGATGTCAAAATAAATCATAAAACATAATGATTTAATTTGTTGGTCAGATTCGGTATAATATAACAAATAATGTATGGTGCTTCGGCCCATATGAAGTTTATGGACCCCAGCACCATACATTATTTGTTAATTATTATACCTCACCTTTACACTCCTGTATAAATTGCCCATACCCTTAGCGTGAAGCAATTTTTACTGTTCACCAGTAAACAATTTTTACTAGAGTATCACGATTGTGACATCACAGGAAGTATAAAAATAGGTCTTGTTGTTTTTTTTCAATTATGGCACGCTTTGCGCAATTGAAAATCGGTGCACGCTTATTAAAATACAGTTGAAGTTATGTCAATCGTAAGACGCTTGATTTACCAAACGACAATAAACAAATATGGCAGGAATATTTGCGACAATTTCGGAAACAGATTTGAATAACCTTGAACTGGCCAATTTTTGTTCTAAATATTGCATCCCAGTGAGGGTGACAGTGGATATTCATTGTCAACCTTTCCTCAGGTCATCTGTCACCCTCACTGGGATGCAATATTTATATAATAAAATACTTCTTAAATCACTGAATTTATTAAAATTAAATACAAATTATTTTATTATAAATGAGTTTAATAAACTTAACATATCATTAATATATTTTTCTTTAAATTATTACCGCAACTAGATTCGCCAAACTAAGAACAAGGGAAGCCGCATTTTAGAATGTACAAACCGTCGAACTTAAGAACAACGGTAGTCGCCTTTTAGAATGTCCCAAAACGGAAATATTTATTTGAAATGAAAAACTTTTTTTTATCTTTTAATGAAGTATGTAACGCTGCTTTTTATGTTGTTTTCGACCTGATTATGTTAATTATACTCGGAGATGACCGGTTTGAATTTGAAATCGGTTTTCCCGAGATTTTTCAAAAAATCGGTCGGAAACGGCTGAGGTTTGGCAAATTTGCTATGATTTTTCATGGGTTTTATTCGCTAACTCCATTTTCCTTTCGCCTATGGCGAACTGGCGAATGCTTAAAGCAAGCCCAGTGGTGAAACTTGTTTGTCTTGTCTATTGCAAACAATTCTTATGCCACATTGTTTTCCAAATTGTACTTATCATATGTTCACTTAGCATGCTAAGTTATGCTAAGTTGGCATGCTAAGATGGGACTGTGATCGCGAGTCGATAGGTTTCTGCTCATTTAAAAGAGAATGGCTAAATGCATGAATTCATATAAAATATGCCCTGTGTGGTTCCGGGGGCCCCGTTTGTTCCGGGACAAACAATAGGGCCACTGCAGATCCCGTTGGAGGGGTAGGCAGAGGGGTAGAACCCTCCCCCCCCCCCCCCCCCCCCCCAAATTCATGTTCATTTTATTGTTTCTTGTTCTTACTCATTAAAGGTTTTCATCATGACCCCTGCATTGTTTCAGGTGCCATCTCACTCAAATCACTAGAGCAGAAAAACAATAAACGTGGCTCCAGCGTAAATGGAGTGTCTACAATAGAATTTGCAGCAACTCTGCAGGTGAGAAGGTTCTAGGCCCATTCTCCATATTTTATCTCGATGTACATGGAGGATTCCTGTTAGGCACCATTTAACCTTTCATGTGTTGGTGCGCCTAAAAATTCAATCAATCAGTCATATAAAATACTTATTGTGTATTGCTGGGTATCGCATCCAAAAAACATACTGCGATATATTGCGATACCAGTGACTGTGTCGAGATACGTATCATAATATATTTTCTTGTACAATTGCGTTGATAATTTCAATAGACTTTGCCGATTTCCTGATGTACCAGGGCTCCAAGAATTTTTTTTAGGGGACTAGCCCAGGCTAGTAGGTCCTGAAAATCCACTAGCCCTGTGTGTTTTTTTCACTAGCCGTGAGTTTTTTGTCACAAGCCCTGTTTTTTTTTACTTGCCTTAAAAATAATGTGTCTGTTTGTTTTTGTCTGTCAGTTATTATTTATCTTGTTTGGTAATACTTTTACGTATCTCGTTTTATTAAAAAAAAAATAATATTTAAATGAACCAGCTCACTGAGACCTGACTTTCTATTACTTATACCCAGCTGACGACATCCCATTATGTTTAAAGCTGATTCTGATAAATATAAAGGATTCAGATACTCATTATAATTCATTAAATATTGAGAAAATTAAATTCAGTAATTCTGGGTGAAAGCGTAGCAATGGTAAGATGGAACAATTTAGGACATAGTTTTTAGCTCTACTGATCAAAGATCAGCCGAGGTTATGCTGTGTTGCGGTGTCCGTAGTCCGTCTGTCTGTCCGTAAACTTTTTTGTAGCGACTACTCCTCTGAGACAACTGGATGGATGTTCATGAAACTTTACAGAAATGTTGCACTTGATGACTAGTTGATCCTACCAAAAATTCATGTGGATGTGAAATCCAAGATGGCCACCAAAGCTAAAAATATATTTTTATAAAACAAGTTTGTAGCGACTACTTCTTGAAAAGTGTAAGTGATAGTGATATGGGACTTTATCTAAAATGATCAACATGACATGTTGTTAGTCCTTGTATAAAACCATTTTGATTTGACATTAAACATGGCTGCCAGCGGCCATTTTTGTTTACATATATGTAGAGTTATATAGTAAAAACTGGTAGCAACTACTCCTGAAACTACTAGACGGCTTTTCATGAAACTTCACAGGAATGTTGCTCTTGGTATCTAGTTGATCGTAGCAAAATTTCATATCGTCCGTAAATTCAGGATGGCCGCCACGGCTAAAAATAGGTTTTTAAAAGACAAGTTTGTAGCGACTACTTCTCGAAAACTAAGTGATATTGATATGGGACTTTTTCTAAAATGTCGGAAATCATTTTGATTTGACATTAAACATGTCTGGCAGCAGCCATCTTTGTTTACATAGAGTTATATAGTAAGTACTTGTAGCAACTACTCCTCTGAAACTACTTGAAGGATTTTCATAAAACTTAATAGAAAGGTTGCTCTTGATGTGTAGTTGATCCTAACAAAATTTCAGGTTCAAGATGGCCACCATGGCTAAAAAGAGATTTTTAAAAACAAATTTGTAGCGACTACTTCTTGAAAACTATAAGTGATATTGATTTGGGACTTTTTCTAAAATGATCAGTTTGATATGATGTTGGTCCTTGTCGAAAGTTATATCGATACGACATTAAACATGGTTGCCAGTGGCCATCTTTGTTTACATAGAGTTATATATATAAAAACTTGTAACCACTACTCTGAAACTACTTGACATATTTTCATGAAACTTCACAGGAATGTTGATCTAGCTTTCAGAACCTGCCAGTAGAGCTTCAAGGTCATTGACCTCTTGTTTTAATTTATGATTTCTTAACGTTTTAATTTTTTAACTTTAAAAATTCGCTCTTTCCCAACATCTCAGACACCACGTGGAATAATGATCCCAAAGAATGACGGGTTTTGCCAACTACCTACGACTATCACATGATCTCCAGCGCTGCTTCGTCTTGATCATCTTCAACGATTTATTGTTAATACAAATCAGAAACGATACCAGAATTTCGACAAATGTCAAACTTTGTTTAAGAGAACTATTCTAGACGTTTGTCTTGAAAACAAGCAAGCGTCGCAGATGATCTAGACTACAGCGATGCTATGATGAAAACTGAGGCGATTCATACAATTTTGTTCAAATGTAAATCCCGCATTGTAATAGAAAATATCGACTAAAAATAGAACTCTGTGCGGTTATAAATAGATGATTTGTGCGGTTATTTATAAATAGATGATTTTACGACGAACAACATTTTGAATGGGTAATTATTCTGAAAGGGGGGATTTTTTATGGTTATTTTGGGGGGAAAAGTGACGTTTTTTTCATGGGGAAGACGATATACAGCATCAAGCGTCTACAAAGAAGGGTAAAAAGGCCCTCAAGAGTGACCATTTTCTTATGCATTTCTTTGTCAATATTACACATTGCAATGGAATTCAAGAAGGCTCACACCTTTTTCATTAATAGTGACCACCACTCATTTGACCACAGATGCTGTGAGTGGACATGTTTACAACTGGTCAGTTGTCATGTCAATTACTCGGCTTCCTCTGTGAATGTCACTTATCCAATTACGATGCCCAATTAACCATGGTAATTTGCTTGTCTGATTAAATTGGGTGACATTTAATTTCCACTGCTGACAATTTTACAGCAGAGATAATAATGATTATGATTCTATATTTGAACTTGCTGATAAAGTCCAGACAAACTGATAACTTATTATACATAGGGGTTTATATAGAGGCTTTCTAAATAAACCTTAGTGATTTTGAATACCCAGACAACATAAATAGAGGTTTATATAGCGGCTTTCTAAATAAACCTTAGTGGTTTTGAATACCGAGTCTGCTTACTTTTCTATCTTGTTTGTGTTTGTTGCTTCCAAGGGATCACCTTCTCAGTATTTATTATCACCAAGCATTAAGAATTGAACAGAATTTTGTTTAACGGCTCATTAACACATTATAAGTTATACTTTAGGGCTGCCTTTGCGAGAGAGAATGAATGAATTTATAGGAATCCGGAGAAACTTTTCTACGTTTACTATAAAACTAATACAGGGCATGAAAATTTCACTTGACCGCTCGCCATGATGAGTGCTCATTGATGCAGGACGAATAGAAATCCAGATAAATTCTTTAACAATTTTACCAATTCAAATATTACATAGGATGAGTAACTCAGAAACAAATGTTTGTGCCCTGTAAGAAATAGATTCCGATGATTCTTTTTAATTTTTAACTGCTCGGAAGATGGGCTTCAATACACCGGGCTGCCTGGTTTATCCCTCAGTCGGTAGCGCGGCAGGTTTGTAACTGGAGGCCCTAGGTTCAATCCTCTGTGGTGCCACTGAGTTTCGTCGGTGTGTTCTTGGGCAAGACACTTTCTCTTAGCCTCGTCCGTCAGATGGGGACGTAAACCGGGCCATTCTCCGAGCATGTTAAAGAACCATAGAAATCTATTCGATAATAAGAGTAGGGCACGGTTCCCGGATTCCTATGTATCCTTCCCCTCTCTCTGGGGCAGCTCTAAATAATCTATATTGTGTTGATGAGCTGTTAAACAACATTCAATTCAATTATCCCATCAGACTGACAAAACTAAGCTTAAGTGTCAGAAACCAGTAAACCTTGCTTAGCGTAAAACTGAGTAAAATTTGTATTATATAGTATTATTATATAGTATTATTATATAATATTATTATATAGTATTATAAATGAACTGCAGCGCTTTTCACACTCCACAGGGCTCGAAATTAGCACAAGTCCTGTAGCCTGAGGCTAGCAAAAATGCTGCCGGGCTAGCAAAGTCTGTGTCTGGGTAGTCCCGATGGGCTAGTAACAAAAAATATTCAAATAAGAAATAAATTATAAATCGACAGATTATGTAGTGACAGCACTGTCTAACCTAACTGGTCTTTTAAAAACTTGATATTTCCAAAGTTTCAATAAATGTAAAACTTGTATAAAGAAACCGAAACTTGAATTAAAATAGTATTTTCTGTTGAATATTGTATTGGGCTAGACAATTTTGAGCAGGTCTAGTGATTTTGCCCAACTACTAGACCGGTGGTCTAGTAAACTAAAAATGTTAATTTCTAGCCCTGACTCCATATGATATGTCACTCTATCAACTGAAATATCTGTATTTTATTTAGACTGATTACTATCATAAATTCTATGCCATAAAAAGGAAATCATTACTAAAGATTGAAATACAATAGACAAATAGCGGAAAGATAGGATCAAAACTTGGCTGTCATAAAATAATAACAATTAATTTCTTTGCCATGTTCCTTGATGAGTGTCATTAACAGCTATAGTTACTAGAAAGAGTTTTCATTGTAGTACACGCACCTGTCAGGAGCACACTATTATAGTACACGTGTCAGATCCCACCATTGTAATACACGTGTCAGATCCCACCATTATAGTACAAGTGTCAGATCCCACCATTATAGTACAAGTGTCAGATCCCACCATTATAGTACAAGTGTCAGATCCCACCATTATAGTACAAGTGTCAGATCCCACCATTATAGTACAAGTGTCAGATCCCACAATTATAGTACTGTAAACATGTCAGATCCCACCATTATAGTACAAGTGTCAGATCCCACCATTATAGTACACATGTCAGATCCCACCATTATAGTACTCGTGTCAAATCCCACCATTATACAATACAGCTCAAGCAAAACCTCACTTTACTCTTTCACGCTGAGTGAGGAATTTACAAATCGCGTAATTACGCGGCGTTTTGATGATATAACTACTACGAGTCGGAATCACCTACACGAAAATATCTCGATGTACTTACGCCATGATACTTTGCGTATACAAACACAAGTCGAAACTGCACAGGTAAAGTGTGCAACTTTTTCTCATTGCAGTCATAATAATGCATAATTATTCAGTAAATCGAAGAAGAAGACAATTTTACTTTTGTTTTGGAAATGCGGATGTGGAAAAATTTGAATGCCCAGATTATGTATACTGGGCCACGAACGTTACAGGGGCGTAGCCAGATTCTTTTGGAGAATACGCCCTGGGGGAGGGTGCGGGAGGGGGTGTCTGAAATTTGAGTGCAATTTCGGGGGTTTGTGGCTTCATTTGAGCAAGATTTTGGAGGCTCTCGCCTCCATTCATTAAGTGTGTTTTTAAACAAATAGAAAAACAAAATTATAACAGAAGTTTCGAAATTTATTCATTGCATTTATCAGTCTTGCGCAGAAAAGATGCACTCAGCGTCTCATTGTTTGTACTTTTTCTGGCGATTGGCTTTTTCGAGCGCGCTGTCGGAAAATTTACCCCCAATAATAAATCACCACAGGTCTCCATCATGGTTAATTGGATTCTACGCGGAGTAGCTCGGAGTGCGAGTGACTCAACAATGGCGTACTTTCGCCACGTGGATTCGCCAGTTCAAACACTGACTATGTGTAGATCCGCACGGCACTCGATACAACCAAACTCGGCGAATCAAGTAAAGTGTGGGTTTCGCGTGAGCTATACTGTAGCAGGGTTTTCCCCAGCGCTTTTAAGCACCTTTTAAGAGTGCTTGCTAATTTAAATAAGGCATTAATTTTACAATTAAAAATCATCTCAGAGCAGATGGTATGGTGTATCTTTAAATTAAAAAAAAAATGAGGGGGGTGTGTGTGTAGCCTCCTCCTGACCACCCCTCTTAAACCCAAAACTCGCTGTTTGTGCCAGCGCCTGAAAAAAGTCCTGGGGAAAACCCTGTTATAGTACTCATGTCAGATCCCACCATTACAGTCCATTTCATCGAAATCTGGTTGCCCGAAAGGAAACGTGGTTGCCCAAAATGTTTCTTTTCAAAACTGAAGGCTTTTTTACTCTAATATGTAAACAAAGCAAAATACGATGTTTTCACAATGGTTTATTCATTATTCCTTCTTTTGTATACAAAGAAAGAAAATTGTCTATTTCCTGAAAAGTCACAGTCCTCATCTCCATTATTGTTGTCATCACCTTTACCCCTGCCACCATGATCATTGTCATCACATCTATCTACCCTTGCCATCGTCTCCACCATCATCACCATCATTGTCATCACCACCATCGTCGCCATCATCGTTGTCATCCCCTCTACCCCTGCTACCATCATCATCGTCATCAACATCCATCATCATCACCATTATATCACAATTATCATCATTATCACCATCATTGCTGTCATCACCTCTACCTTTGCCATCATCACCGTCATTGTCATCACCACCATCGTCATCATCCCCTCTACCCATGCTACCATCATCATCGTCATCAACATCGATCATCATCACCATGATCATCATTATCACCATCATTGCTGACATCACCTCTAATGATCATCATCATTATCACCATCATCATTATTGTCATCGCCTCTACCCTTGCCATCTGACCCAATCTACCCGACCATCATCACCACCATTGTCATCATCATTGTCATCACCAATATCATCATCATCACCACCATCAGCAACATCACCATTCTGCGAAATTAGCGGTTGTTCGGGACAATGTGTGTGTGTAGTTCTAAGGTTCATAGTCCCTCCACCAACATACTTGATAATCCTTGCGGTATCTTAAAGAGATGGGTACAAATAGAGTCCAAATTTTGGTCCGTGACAACTAACTTACATGTACATATATAGAGGCAAAACATACCTCTTCGAACTCCGAGCATGTTATAAAGAACCATAGGAATCTATTTGACGACCTGTAATGTAAGACTAGTGGTTTTTTTTAGCATGTATTAGGAACCACACATATAATTTTATTTGGCCTAATGGACCATTCTTTCTTGGGAAAATGACTGATCAGCAGCCAAACATTGTAAACATGGCAGGCTGATCTGGGTTTAAAATCTATGCAAGGCTATTATAGTCGTGCTTAGCAGGTTAAAATTCTCAATTTGATTGAGGTTAGTATTGAGGTACCTGTAGTTCTTTCCCTTTGATTGTAATTGCCTTTGGTTGTGCAAGAAATCCAGGTCACAAGCTACTTTAATTAAGATGTGTAGATCATATCTTATTCTCATCACCCAGGCCAAGTGTACTATATTTAGTCATGATATATCTGCATTGCATAAGTTGTTGATATTATAGATTGGACCGATAACAAATTCTAGTAATGACACACAACTAAACGAAGTACACGTATTCTTAACAACGTTGGCAAAATTTTGAATCAATATTGAATGCGGATCACTATAATAGAAGTCATCAAATTGAAAAGTCCCTGCACGGAGTCCAGGAGCAAACAGGCTTTGTCCAGTCTTAGAATTCCGCCTAAGACGGTGCTAGCGGGCATGACAGGTGTTGTATTTTACAGTACCTTTCGATAACACCGAGTATACTTTTCTCTGTCGTTTGTGTTTATTGCTTCCAAAGATTATCCTGTTTTTAGTAATTATTGCATTCAGACTTTCTGTGAATTTCTGTGTAATATTTCTGAAGGGATTTTTTCTTGTACACCCTGTAGGGTATACGAGCTGCACTATAGTATCATCTAATGTGTTGCATTACACAAATAATAATATGATGAATACCTACCTATATCACCTTTATTAGCCTTAACATTATCCAAATGGAAGCTTTTTCTTTGTTTGTAGGATGTTTTACGTCATTTTCAACACATGTAAAGTTATATAGATTGTCAATTTTTAGCTCTACTTGCACAGATTGTTAATATCCATGTAAGCTTGGACAAGTTTGAAAACCAGCCAAATTGAATCAGTAACACCGGAGTTATGGCCCTTGTTTTCTCTGAAAAATTGTAAAAACTCTAGCACCTTCATTCGTTATTTGATCTTTACCAAACTTGCACAGATTGTTAATATCAATGAAAGCTTACATATGTTTGAAAAAACAGCCAGATTGGATCAGTAACACAGGAGTTATGGCTCTTGTTTTTCTGAAAAATGGCATTTTCTGCCTTGTGAACACTCTAGCACCTTCATTTATTATTTGATCTTTACCAAGCTTGCATAGATTTTTAATAGCAATGAAACCTTGGACGCGTTCGAAAAACAGCCAGATCGGACGATTTATGCTGGAGTTATGGCCCTTGTTTTTGCTAAAATATGTCATTTTTTGCCTTGTGAACACTCTAGCACCGTCATTTATTATTTAATCTATACCAAACTTACAATGATTGTTAATATCAATGAAAACTTGGGTGTGTGTTTGTGCCGTTCTAAGGTTTAAAGTCCCTCCGACAACAAATAGAGAACAAACGCAAACCGGAGACACGTATCTTGAACGTAATGGTCACAATAAAGTCTGGACTGATCTGTGTGGAATGTGTTGGTTGATCGGGTGCTGCTGCTGTGTTGTCAGTTCCGTTGATTATGTGTAGGTGGTGTGTCGCTTTCGCTCTGTGTAGCTGTCGCTGCGGCGGTGAAATGTTGTCTGGCGTGGCTGGTGGTGGCTCCTACATCCGCTAGGTGCTGCTGTCCTACATCCGCTACTGGAATATGGTCGGGGGTCCTGGTTTTGGTGCCTCACCCATCACAGTATGATCCCTGCGCGACACACACCGCCCAACGTCCTGTCCCCCTTCAGACTTCTGTCGAATGTAGGCCTCGGCCTTGGCGTCGATAACCGGGATTATGGTTGCGTCCCGTGTCAATCTCAGCTCTGGCTTCGGCCCGCGGACGTCTGACTTCCAGGTTCGGTAGACATCAGATGATGTGTGCTGTGATGGGATGCAGGAGAAATCTTCACTCTCGGTCTAATGACAGTCAGTCTGCTAATCGCTCTCGGCCTCGGCGTCGATACTCATGGTTACAGTACGCCATATTTCGACCTCAGCTCCGGCTCCAAGTTTTCAGCAGACTGAATGTCATCAGTGCCCACACAGCTACGTGCACGCGGTGAAGATAGCAGGTGGAATGAAAACTCGAAAAAGTTCGAAAAGTAGCCAAATCAAATGAGTAACAGCAGTGTGATGGACCTTGATTTACTGAAAAATGCCATATTGTGCCTTGTGAACACTCTAGCACCTTCATTTATTATTTGGTCTTTAACAAGCTTGCACAGATTGTTAATATCAATGAAAGTTTGGGCAAGTTCGAAAACCAGCCATATGGGATTAACAGCAGAGTTATGGCCCTTGTTTTTCTGAAAAAAACTATATTCTGCCTTGTGAACACTCTAGCACCTTCATTTATTATTTGGTCTTTATCAAACTTATGTAAATATCAATGTACGCTCAGACAAGTTTGAAAACCAGCCAAATCGTATTAGTAACACCTGAGTTACGGTCCTTTATTTAGTTTAAAATGCTGTATTTTGCCTCATTAAGATGATAGGGCTTTCATTTTGCCAGATTTTAATGAAACGTTGATGATCAGTACCAAATCTAGTCATGTATATCATCACCAGGTTCAAGTTGAATAATTTTTGGCCGAGTTATCGCCCTTTAAAGGACGTTTTTTCCCTTTACCACTGGCCGGATTTTAGCGAACTTTGCAGGGATGATCAATACCTGACAGGGCTCAATCTACAGGGCGATTCGGGCGAAGAACGCGCCCGCGATCTCTGTAACCAGATCAAGTGGTGCATATCATCACTATGTTCCGCTTTAATGATTTTTGGATGTCATCGCCGTATTTTGGTTAAGACTTTTGGCGGAGTTGTGGCCCTTTAAAGGTTTTAATACACACATTTTATCCGGACTAGTTCTCCTGAATCCCTGACCGGATTTCAGTGAAACTTTGCAGGGATGATCAGTACTAGGCCTAGTTGTGCATGTCATCTGCGTGTTCCGGTTGATTGTATTTTGTGGAGTTTAGCCCTTTAAAGATTTTTATATACAAACTTTATCCAGACTAGTCTCTTCTGAACTCCTGGCCGAATTTCAGCGAATTTTGGCAGGGATGATGAGTACCAAGCCTAGTTGCGCCTATCATCACCGTGTTCTGGTTGAATGAGTTATGGCCTAATATACACAAACTTTATCCAGACAATTTTTCCCGAATCCCTGGCTGGATTTCAGTGAAACTTGGCAGGAATGATCAGTACCAAGCCTAGTTGCGCATGTTGTAGTGTTCCCCATATACTCCTTATAGCAAGTAGAATGATACAGGCTCTCTTGGGCCTCTTGTTTTGTGGTGCAGGCAGACCACCCACTTTTCCTGGGTAGAACCAGTACTGTACACCTCCCGCCATCCGTAAGAATCGAGACTTCCTCACTTACAAGTCGAGCTCCCAGTGGGATTCGAACCCGTTTGACTATTTCAAACAAGTTAGTGCCTTATAATTTAATATACAGCTTTTCTTATTTTCCCCAATTTGAACGTTTCACAGGCATATTTTCCCAATTCAAAGGGCTCCTGGCACCTCTTTCAAAACTGCAGAAAAATGCCTGGTGAAATTGAGAATCCTTGGATGCAGTCATATTATAGCTAGGCGAATGTGACCCAAACTGTTTTCAGTTTTACTAAGGAATTTGATATTGAGGTACTTTTGTGCGATATTTATTTTTTCCTGAAGTTATTAAGTCAGTATTGGTGTCTGACTTGACTTACTACAGATACAGATATCGAGCAGTACAAGTTACAGTTTTATTTTAGTACAGTGAAGCAGAATGCGGTCTACTGTATAGCTTACCTAGAGGTAACCTTTACTGAATAGTTGTGTTGTAATTCTCCCTTGTAGCAATTTCATGACATGAATATCCTGATGCAACTGCACAAGGTCACCTTGGTGTTTTTACAACAGGATTTTCACTCAATGAATTTATTCTTGTTTTAGAGGTAACACCATTTTTAAGATTTTAAATCTGGGACAGTACTTGAGTGGTTTTACAGTCTGAGAATTTCGTTTTACAGCAGACCCAGAACATCTTGATTTCAGACCATAAAATCAACCACATAAAGTCCCAGATTGAAAATCCTAGAGTGGTTATATCAATTCCAATCCTTTTCCATTTCTATGAAAACTCAAGTTCATGGGTGCCAGCATTTTGTTAACTGACGTTGTTCAGTCACACTACAAAATGTACTTTAGGCTAGTGACTGGTCAAGCGCTGTTCAGTAATGCTATAACAGACTAGTGACTTTAAATGTTCTTTAGGCTAGTGACTGGTCAAGTGCTGTTCGGTAATGCTATAACATACGTCAGGCTAGTGACTGGTCAAGTGCTGTTCAGTAATGCTATAACATACTTTAGGCTAGTGACTAGTCAAGTGCTGTTCAGTAATGCTATAACGTACTTCAGACTAGTGACTGGTCAAGTGCTGTTCAGTAATGCTATAACGTACTTCAGACTAGTGACTGGTCAAGTGCTGTTCAGTAATGCTATAACGTACTTTAGGCTAGTGACTAGTCAAGTGCTGTTCAGTAATGCTATAACATACTTTAGGCTAGTGACTAGTCAAGTGCTGTTCAGTAATGCTATAACATACTTTAGGCTAGTGACTAGTCAAGTGCTGTTCAGTAATGCTATAACATACTTTAGGCTAGTGACTAGTCAAGTGCTGTTCAGTAATGCTATAACATACTTCAGACTAGTGACTAGTCAAGTGCTGTTCAGTAATGCTATAACGTACTTCAGACTAGTGACTGGTCAAGTGCTGTTCAGTAATGCTATAACGTACTTCAGACTAGTGACTGGTCAAGTGCTGTTCGGTAATGCTATAACAGACTAGTGACAGGTCAGGTGCTGTTCAGTAATGCTATAACATACTTCAGACTAGTGACTGGTCAAGTGCTGTTCAGTAATGCTATAACATACTTTAGGCTAGTGACTAGTCAAGTGCTGTTCAGTAATGCTATAACATACTTCAGACTAGTGACTAGTCAAGTGCTGTTCAGTAATGCAATAACGTACTTCAGACTAGTGACTGGTCAAGTGCTGTTCAGTAATGCTATAACGTACTTCAGACTAGTGACTGGTCAAGTGCTGTTCAGTAATGCTATAACAGACTAGTGACTGGTCAGATGCTGTTCAGTAATTTAATGCTATAACATGTGCTTTAGACTAGTGACTGGTCAAGCGCTGTGAGGATTTTTTTAAGAAATGGTGGCATTTTTTGCGGTAGAATGGGGATAGGTGTGGGATAGGTGTGGGCATGGGTCATAAATTATATTTTTTTAAACGACAGTCAGCTTGCACTCTTGGTTTCATTTTCTTAGTATACCATATATAGCTTCCTCCCACCATAGCTTCAAAACAATTGGGTGTATAAAGCTCATTATAATTTGTTGGGATTCCATCACCTGCTCCTCATTGTCATAATCATTATCGGCACTTGCAGTTTCAGAAACATCAGCTGCACCTGTTTGTTTCTGCAATAAAATACATTATTACAGTAATTATAATATTAATGTAGACCATCAGCAAAATGTTAGCAAGTAGATCAAGTTTTCGGTAGACACGTTCAGACAATTATTGATTAGTCAATAGTAGACTGGCCTTGAGTAGAGCGTCAACAGATTATTTTGTAGTTCAACAGCATTTCTAGTAGACTACACTATCTTTACTACAACTATTGATCTGTTAGATTGTGCAGTTGAAGTTAAACCCCCCCACTGTCCGCTGGTAGGCTGGCGAACGGCCAACTGGCAAATCTTCATTCACACGTTGTTGTTGCACATTGGTATTCAAGTTATTTACTCTTTTTTTTATATAAGATTAAATGAGCAAGCATACTTTGTAGATACAAACATACTTTGTTGATCTTGTCGTCCTTTTCAAATGTTATAATTTAGTACTTTGAGCGTGCGATTACAGACTTGCTCATAATCGAATACGTAATAAAATTGTTTGGAACAAGATAATCTCTTCCCTACATACATGGTGCTCCGCTTTATGTGTATTCTACTTTAATAATTATATCATTTTTAAAAGAGATTACCATGCTAAGATATTCAATCTGGGACAGTTACAATGTGAATGGTTTTACGGTCTGAGAATTTTGTTTTACCGGGATGCGGGTAGCGGTTGTGTAATTTCTGATTGTAAAACCAACCACAATCTAAATTTTCTCCAATAAAATTCTAGAATATAAAGCAAAATCACACGTTATAGCACACCTGCTTTTTCTATGAAAACTCAAATTCATCGGTACCGACATTTTGTTGACGTCATCCAATGACACATATTTTCCCAAAGGTAAATCTTGCGTTTTACGGTCGCACATTTGAAACATTAGCGAATGGAGTAACACATACATAATAATTGTATTTATCTCAATCCGTTCTCTCTACAAAAAAATCTCCATTAATTTTATAGAGCGGCCCAAAAAACTTTTTCAAAAAAATTATCTTTGGTTCACAGTGGTTTTTAGCTCTACTGATCAGAGATCAGCAGAGCTTATGCCGTGGTGCGGCGTCCGTCCTCCGTCTGTCTGTCAGTAAACTTTTTTTTTGTAGCGACAACTCCTCTGAAACTACTGAATGGATTTTCATGAAACTTTACAGAAATGTTGCCCATGAAGTCTAGTTGATCCTAGCAAAAATTCATGTTGATGTGAAATCCAAGATGGCAACCAAATCTAAAAATAGGTTTTTAAAAAACAAGTTTGTAGCGACTACTTCTTGAAAACTATAAGTGATATTGATATGGGACTTTTTCTAAAATGATCAGCATGTCATGATGTTGGTCCTTGTCAAAAATCGGTTTGATTCGACGTTAAACATGGCTGCCAGCGGCCATCTTTGTTTACATAGAATTATATAGTAAAAACTTGTAGCGACTACTCCTTTGAAACTACTTGGCGGATTTTCATGAAACTTTACAGGAATGTTGCTCTTAATGTCTAATTGATCCTAGCGAAATTTCAGATCAGCCAGAAATTCAAGATGGCCGCCACACTAAAAATAGATTTTTAAAAAAGAAGTTTGTAGCGAGTACGTCTTACTATAAGTGATATTGATATGGGACTTTTTGTAAAATGATCAGCATGACATGATGGTTATCAGAGTCAATTTTTTTTTTGATTAGACGTTAAACATGGCTGCCAGTGGCCATCTTTGTTTACATAGAGTTATATGATGAAAACTTGTAGCGACTACTTCTCTGAAACTACTTGACGGATTTTCATGAAACTTCACAGGAATGTTGCTCTTGATGTCTAATTGATCCTAGCAAAATTTCAGCAGATGGCTGTCATGGCTAAAAATAGATTTTCAAAATACAAGTTTGTAGCGACTACTTCTTGAAAACTATAAGTGATATTGATATGGGACTTTTTCTAAAAGGGCCAGCAGAGCTTATGGGATGGCGAGTTGTCCGTCGTCTGTCCGTCCGTCTGTTAGCTTTTACCTTGTTAAGACGATAGGGCCTTCAATTTATCCAATCTTTACCAAACTTTAGCAGGTTATTAATATCAATGAAAGCTCGGACAAGTTCAAAAACCATCAATTTCGGACCAGTATCGGCAGAGTTATGGCCCTTGATTGAGTTAAAAACGCTTTATTTTGCCTCGTTAAGAAGATAGGGCCTTCATCTTTCAACTCATCTTTACCAAACTTTACCAGATTGTTACTATCAATGAAAGCTCGGACAACTTCGAAAACCAGCCAGAATGGACCAGTTAAAACGGAGTTATGGCCCTTGATTTAGTTAAAAATGCTAAATTTTGCCTCGTTAAGACGATAGGGCTTTTCATCTGATCTTTACCAAACTTTAACAGATTATTAGTGTCAATGAAAGCTCGAACAAGTTCGAAAACCAGCCATATCGGACCTGTAACAGCAGAGTTTTGGCCCTTGATTTAGTTAAAAATGCTATATTTTGCCTCGTTAAGATGATAGGGCCTTCATTTTTCATCCGATCTTTACCAAATTTTACCAGTTTGTTAATGTCAATAAAAGCTCAGACAAGTTCAAAAACCAGCCAAATCGGACAAGTAACAGCGCAGTTATGGCTCTTGATTTCGTTAAATATGCTATATTTTGCCTTGTTAAGGCGATAGGGCCTTCATTTTTCATCAGATCTTACCAAACTTTACTAGATTTTGTGATTTTTTTTCCTTTATCATTTTTATATTTCTTGGTTGTTGTTTTTTTTAATTTTAAAAAAAAATTATATATTGTTTTTGGTTTTTTTATTGATTGTTTTTTTTATTATCTCTACTGGCCAAGTTCAAAAACCAACCAGAACAAAGTAAATAGCAGTTATGGCTCTTGATTTAGTTAAAAATGCTATATTTTGCCTCTTTAACCCATTTCATTCTGCAGGCAAATTTGATAAACATTCCCCTAAATCTGAACAGTTTTGTGGTTTCTGTTGCTGCAGAAATTACATCTCGGTGATGTTAGTAAAATGTGGTTTACTTGGTCAATTTTAAAAAAAAAATAACAAAACTATATATCATTATGTAGGTATTTAAATTCCCTACACAATGAAATAATTTTTAAAAGCAATATTCATGCAAAAACTAACTTAATGAAGATAAAAATCATATGTGAGCATGCTAATCGGGTCAAAATGATGTCCTACCTTACTTTTAGCGGAATTTTCTGTAAGATATATCTCATAACCCAGTGTGTAGATTGTAGGGAATTTTAAGTCATTTCTAGTGCTGAAAGAATCTCTAAAATCCATAAAGAACTACAAAAGTTATACTGATTTATATAAATTTGGTAAAATCCTACGCGCATCGTTCCCAAAGATCGTCTTCACAAATCATATTGAAGGAATGATGGGGTATTGCTTCTTCAGGGTGCTGGAAAAAGCACCCCATGGTCTAAATATTGTCTGAGATGGTGTGAATAGAAGATTTCCCTAACACATTCCTCCTGAAACCAAACATTTTCATCATTTCCATAGTCATCCAAGTCAAAATCGGCAAAAAAAAAGTCAAAGTCCCTTTCGGTCTAATTCATTTGTTGTTTACAGTTTTCTCTCGCTAAAAGTTGTCCAAAACGTCGACTTCTTCATCCATAAACTGTAATTCGTCAGGTTATCCCACATAAATGTATCTCCCTTCGCTCGGAACTTAAAATCTATCATCCATATTTACCGATTCACTCGAAAAATCGAGGAAACACGCAAAAAATCGCCAAAAAACATTATTTTGTTCACTTCCTGAAGTGTTTAAAATTCCCAGACAATTTTTTATTTACTGCGCATGCTCATCCTCCCTTCTATCTGAAGAGTATTCACGTTTTCTACGGGGTTTACACATGGAAAACAAAAACATGTCAACAAACCAACAACAACTGTCATTACATATGAATGGATTCGTATCCCGAATGAAAAGGGTAGGTACGAATGGATTCGTATCCCGCATGAAATGGGTTAAGACGATAGTCACTCGTTTCATTGATGTTATAAGAGCCGTATTAGCCAGTAGAGCGTCCACAGGCCCTCTTGGGCCTCTTGTTTAAGTTCAAATACATAAGGGCTTTATATATCAGCCCAGAATGCATATATATCCTTGCACACCTTTCTTGGCAATAAAATATTTACAGAATTCACTAAAAATTAAAGTTATTAAAGGATATTTTATAAAACGGCCCTTCGATTTGTTTGATTTAAATTTGACTTTTGACATTTCCGTTTTGACCCTTGGGATTTTTGAGTCAAGGGTCATATGACTCTTCACTTTTAAAGTCTATTGAGAACCCTGGATAATATTGTACTGTTACAAACAAGGACACTGTTAATTAATCTAAATAGATATTGAAGTATAAAAAAATATAACACTATATACACGAACATGTACATGTACATATATACCTTAAATTTAAAGACATCAGGTAAAATTTGACCCGGAAAGCACATTTGGTGCTTATTTGATCTTACATATTTGTGGTTAGCTATATATACTATACCATAGGTGATCGTACATTCTTTCCCTATTGAAAATTAATGTCATGACCATAATTTAACCTTGTCACAATAGGTGGAACCTATTTTATTACATTTTCATGAAATTCTATAAGCTACATGTATTTCTTGAACTGTTATAAACTACTTTAATTAATAATCTATTGTATATATACAGTCTTAAGTTCTTAAAAGCCAGACATTGTGGAATGGTAGTTTAGCTGTTTGCCTGCTGTACTGTCACGTGTTCTTTATGTTACCCAGCCAGAGTCATGCCCATGATTCAAATCGCTGTGTTCATCTATGTTACCATCTTCTGTTTGAATGTTCAGGTTCGAACTGGTAGCTCGACTTATAAGTGAGGTGTCGATTCTTACGGATGGCAGGAGGTATACAGTACTGGTTCTGCCTTGGAAAAGTGGGTGATCTGCCTCCTCCATTTAAAAATTGACCTCGTATATAACCTCAAATGTGCTGAGAATGACGTAAAACGCGAAAAACACCATTCAACACTTGTTGTTTCTATCTGTCTGTGCATTTATCTGTCTTTCCCCTCTGTCCGTCAATAGTTTATATTTATATATATATATATATCTCTCTCTCTTTGCAGATCTTTCCCCCCTCCATCTCTGCCGGCAATGGTGTAATGTTATAACGTCCACCTCGCATGTAGAGATCAAGTATTCAATCCCCGGCCGGGTCGTACCAAACACTACAAATATAGAAATGGTACTACTTAACTAGAAGCTCCCTTGCTGGCGGTTTGAAATAACTTAAAATAATTATTGACTGTGTTGTTGAACTGTTAAACAACAATTAAATTCAAAACTTTTTCTCTCTCAATTGGGCTGACATGGGCCATTTAACTGTATCTGTTATGCCTGATTGTTAGACATGGTTTCCATTCATTCAGCTCTATCAATTTTATGCTCCTGCCATTCAAAGAACCTCCGCCATTCGAAGAATGGAGAAAGGGCATAATTATAGTGTTAACCCCTGTGTGTGTGTCCGTGCTTGCGTCCACTTCAAAATGTTGTCCGGACTCCAACTTGGTCAAATTGTACATGTATATGGGCACTATGTCTCGGCCATATTCGATAATCGGCCCCATCGCCTCTGTATTTCCAGAGTTATGCCCCTTGGAATAGTGAAAATTTGCGAAATTAACGTTATCCTGACTCTGACTTGGATAATTGTTATCCAATCTTTTCCAGACTTAGTCAAATTGTATATAGGCACAATGTCTCGGCCAAATTCGATAATCAGCCACATCACCTCAGTATTTCCAGAGTTCTGCCCCTTGTAATAAAAATTAACAAAATTAATAATGTCCAGACACTAACTTGGGTAATTATTATCCAGTCTTCGCCAAATTTGGTTAAATTGTATATAGGCAAAATGCCTTGGCTACGTTCGATAATCAGTTCCATCGCTTCAGTAATTTCAGAGTTATATCCCTTGGAATAATAAAGAATCATGAAATTAATGTTGTCTTGTCTCATAACTTGGGTAATTGTTATCCAGTATCTCCAAATTTAGTCAAGTTGTACATGTATATGGGCACAATGTCTCGATCAAGTTTGATAAACAGCCCGATCGCCTTAGAAATCCCAAAGTTATGCCCCTTGCAATACTAAAAATCAATTAATGTAAGAAAGACGAGTCTCAGTATTAATACGTGAAGCAATGGTGACGGCATCCGTGTCCTGTGGACACATTTCTAGTTTAATATATTTTCTCACTCTTTCTTTCTCTGTCATGAATAATGACATTATGTTTAGGAACTAGTATTATGTTGTACATGTGCATCTCTCCTCAGATTTATGTTGTATGTCTGGTGTGTGCTGAAGCAATTATTGCACAATTCTATTTGTTTGGCCACAGTTTCAACTAGGGCTGCGGAGGCCCAGTGGATTCAACTCTGAATCTGGACATGACGTCATGGGTTCGATCCTCACTGGCGCCACCGGGTTACTACAGTATGTCCTGAGGCAAGACATTTCCCATTAACCTGGTCATTTGGATGGGGACAACATAAACTGGGCGTTCCCCAATCGGAGTCTATCACACGTCAAGAATCTATTTGATAGTAACTGTACAGCTGAGGGTTCCTGGATTCCTGGATATATGGTATCCGTTTCCTCTCTCTGCCTAAACAATGTGTTAACATGGTTAATGAGCCATTTAACAACTGGGCAGACTATATACATGTCATGCATTATGTACACCAGTCCTGATCTTTTTCAAAATAATGGAAATGACAGTAGTTATTTAACATTTTCATTTTGACCATGCATTATAGTGTACTCTACATATACAGTACATTTATATTTGCACCCAATGATTAGAGATTCAGTTGATTTTTTGTTGTATTTCACATTATTGTGCAATGGAATCCACTCACTATATTTAGCTGTGCCATTTTTAGTGGGACTACTTTCAAGGCGGAGCTTAAGATAAAGCTGTCTGAGCAATAGCTCATTTGAATATTGATTGACAGGCCACCAACTTAGGTGCACTTGTCTGGTTGGGAAGTAGAGCAATATATATTACTGATCTGTGTAAAAATAGCTTGGGTTCATTTGTAGTAGCTGGTAGTAATGGTAGTAAAGTAATTGAAGTCCATGAACAACTGTATATTGGAGGTTATTTTTGGCAGTACTATTAACAAACTAATGAATTTGACAGCAAGTACATAGTTTTTTTATATTTTGGTCCATAGAGTGCTTAGGTTAACTTATAGATTTATGTCATTTGCTGATGATCTTTGAAATTGAATCCTTTTGTTGTTTTTTTCAATGGCAGTTTTAAATGGGGTTGATCAGGATTGGTAATTCTTTTTAGAATTGTTCAATTTTTTAAAAAAAATTGTGTTATTTACGCAATTTTAATGCCCTCGAAAGGGTTTCGGGCATATAGTAATCGCACTTCCTGTCCGTCCGTCAGTCCGCAGTCCGCAGTTCGTGTCCAGACTGTACCTTCAAAACCCATGCATGGATTTTTAATTAAACTGGGCACAAGTGATCACCATAACAAGATGATGTGTCTCGCGCAAAACCCAGGTCCGTACCTCAAAGGTAAAGGTCACACTTGCAGTTCATATGTCAAAAACAGGTACGCAATTTCGTGTCCGGACCGTAATGTCACAATCCTGCAGGGATTTTTAAATAACTTGGCACAAGTGATCACCATAACAAGACGATGTGTCTTGCGCAAAATCCAGGTCTGTGTCCCCAAGTTAAAGGTCACACTTAGAGGTCAAAGGTCAAATCGTGTCCGGTCAATAACTTTTGCTTTCATGGACGGATTTTCAAATAACTTGGCACAAGTGCTCACCACAACCAGACGACGTGTCGCGCACAAAACCTAGGTCCATGGCTCCAAGGTCAAGGTCACACTTAGAGGTCAAAGGTCACTTCGGGGCATTTGTCACTTACAGTGACATTTCTTGTTCCATATATAATAATTGGGGTTTTACCAACACAAGAAAAGTTATATGGTGCCAAACAGGGATGGACATGCCAGGTTCATCCTCCATTTACATCAAGATAAAAATATGGAGAATGGGCCTAGAACCTTCTAACCTGCAGAACTGCAAAGTTTCCACATTTGCATATATGCGGTATCATGAAGAAGACCTCGAATGAGCATGATAAAACAATGACAAAATGAACATAAAGTGGGGGTCCCACCCCTCTGCCTCTAGCGGGATTTGCAGTGGTTGTATTCTAACATGATTGCGTTCCCATATGATTGGTATATAAAAGGAGCCAGGGCCGTCTTTCTGTATTGGGGGAATGGGGCCGGGCCGTAAGAGGGGGAAATTTTGCACCAAAAACGGTCAAACGACGGCCCTGGGAGCACATATAATTCTCATACGAAACGTTTCATGACTGTGATATTTATATAATGGGAGTTTCATATTAGTTGCATATGAGAATAAATTCATAAAAGCTTCGTTTTTCTAAAAAGCGCGTGCAGATATCCTGTGGTAGATGCTGGTGTGGTGGCATGCTTGCCTCATAGCTGTTCGGTTGCAGGCTCAGTATGTGCTGCATAATAAAACTTCAGCAAGTCACTTAATGCTCCCTAGTTACTCAGACTATTAATTTGCACAAATGTTCCTGCTTATGTTCATGAACAGTCCATGAACTCAGAGGAAAAGCTCAGGAACTTGAATATCATGAATTACTGTTCATGAACTGTTCCAAAACCATTTCATGAATGTTTTTGATTTTTCAAAAACAGTTCATGAAGAGTTCATGAAACTTTTTTTCACTGGGGTAAATAAATGGAAGTTTTCAAAAAGTTTGGCCCCCCAATAATTGAAACGTTCCTACGCCCATGAAAGTATTAAAATATTTATAAATTTAAATTAATATTTTTTCTTTGCTTGTCCATTGTTGTTTTATCAGTCTGCAGATCTACACCTTAACCTATACAGGAACTTATTATTAACATATATTTTAATGACATCTTGCGACAAAGCGATCTTTGTAAATCTTAGCTGTAATAAATAATATAATGTTTACAAAGGGTATAATATAAATATATAAATATCATGAATTGTATCTGTCGTCAAGTGATGTCATGACCTCAATGAAATATTTCATGGCGGTTTATGTTCCACTCAGCAATCACATTATCTCTCCATTCAGGATTTAGTTTAATAGATCAAAATTTTAATTTATTTATCCAAGTTATCTGGGAAACAGGCCAACATAGTAGTATTCAATACAGTATAGTAGCAGTATATCAACGCATATGGCCATTCCCTGCTGATAGCTTTTAGTAAAAGGTAAATGGGAGAAGCAATGGGGGTAAAGTCATATGTTTAAATGTTTGACTGCTCAGATAAAGACTTTAGAAATCTATCTGCATTATTATCACAATATGAAGCCTTGAAGGTGACAAAAATCATAAATCATTTAAAGGTATGTGACATTTATGGACTGACCTGTTAGACCAGCAATGACCCGTTAGACCAGCAAAAATGACCTGTTAGACCAGCAATGACCCGTTAGACCAGCAAAAATGACCTGTTAGACCAGTAAGGACATTGGATGTCCATGCTTGAGCCATCCTTAAAAATATAATTATTTGTTTGCTGTTTCTCGACCCAGGATTTTATAAGTGGGTAGGTAGGTAGGTGATTTTGTTTTTGCCAAAGACAGTAAAAAAACATCAGAAATTAAAGGAAAATATTTTTTATGGTCGGCCTTGGAGCCTGAGTTGACCGACATACTCAACGCAAGTCCATGTACGTATGTATTGGCCTATTTTAGTTTACGCTGATTGACTATGAGGATATTTAGAGCCACCCCAGGGAAAGGGGAATGAAACGTAAGAATTTTCTAAAATCCATGGCATGTGTGAGTTTGTGCTATCATCTCTTTGTCAACTAAATTAATGTCATCTTCTCTGAAACCGCTTGGCTGATTTTGACCAAATTTCACGTGGATATCATTCCAGGATTAAAACTTTGAAATATGATTTACAAATTAAGTAAAGGCACCATCCAAGATGGCCACAGTTACTATAAATAGCCGAAACCTTATAATATCTTCTCATGAATTGCCAAACAGATTTCAACAGTACTGTTGTTATTTAGATATTATCGACACCGTCAGATTGTACAAATAAAGGCTCCATGGTTAAAAATGGCTGTGGGGTCCAAATTTCATGTTTTACATACGGGGCGGGGAGGAGGGGTGAAACAACATGAGATAGAGGTATAAAATAGTGTAGTAGCATTTATAAGCGTAAATAATTTATATTTTTACCAAGTTTGTTCAAATGGTGACCCTGGAGTTAAGTTTGGCGCCAACCTGCGGCCCACAGTTTTACATACAGTTATATATACAGTACAGCTTACGCGAAACTCACACTTTACTCTTTCACGTCGAGAGACAAATTTTAAAATCGCCTACTTAGCGACAAAATGAGTTTTAATAAAATATATAAAAAACTGATAAGATCTTCAAAATTCAATACATTTTCGACCTTCTCTATCAAAAACTACCCCTCAATAGCCCTGGGCGCTACTATAATAGGAGAAATACTGTTGTTTTATAAGAGGAGTATTTTCCTATATCAAGGCTTTGGCTACGTGTTGACATGTGAACACTTGGAGAACATTGGGCCTCTTGTTTATAAGAGTCGAAACAAAAAAACACACAAGAAATCACACATATTTTACTAATCCTTTCAGTTTTTTACAGAACTAAATTTTTCACTCTGGGCATCATACTTGGTTTCTTTTTTGTAAATTGATCTGATTAGGCTTAAAAGAAAAAAGTGTTTGTTTCCACTAACCAGATCTACTCTATTATTTAGCCGCCGACCCTAACTTTTTTTATTGCAAAAATAAATAAATTAAAATTAAAAAAAAAAAAAATTAAAATTAAAAAATATATATATATTAAACAAAAAAAAAGAAAAAAAAGTTGAACCCATGAACCAAGGTTTCTTATGGAGAGAAAAAAATATGCCTCCAGTGAGATTTGAACCCGGGACCCCTGGGGTTTCCAGTGTACATTACCAAATATTGAAAAAAGGGCCATAACCATGTATTATCTAGGTATTTATACCTTCCCCAGTATTTTTTATCATATTAAAAGTGTTTTTTCATTAACAAAAAAAAAGAAAAAAGCTTTGCCTACCTACCTACCTACCCTATATTTTGTTTAAGCCGTTTAATAGTGGAAACAAACCATTTTTAGCTCGACTGGCTTATCGACTGATCAGAGATCAGCAGAGCTTATATGCCGTGGTGCGGCGTCCGTCGTCTATCCCTCTGTCTGTGTGTCCGTCTGTCCTTAAACTTTTATTTGTAGCGACTACTCCTCTGAAACTACTGGATGGATATTCATGAAACTTTACAGAAATGTTGCCCATGAAGTCTAGTTGATCCTAGCAAAAATTCACGTTGATGTGAAATCCAAGATGGCCGCCAAAGCTCAAAATAGATTTTTAGCTCTACTGATCAGAGATCAGCAGAGCTTATGCCGTGGTGCGGCGTCCGTCGTCCGTCTGTCCGTCTGTCCGTAAACTTTTATTTATAGCGACTTCACAGCTGAAACTACTGGATGGATATTCATGAAACTTTACAGAAATGTTGCCCATAAAGTCTAGTTGATCCTAGCAAAATTTCATGTTGATGTGAAATCCAAGATGGCCGCCAAAGCTAAAAATAGAGTTTTAAAATACAAGTTTGTAGCAACTTCTTCTTGAAAACTATAAGTGATATTGATATGGGACTTTTTCTAAAATGATCAGCATGACATGATGTTGATCCTAGTCAAAAATCGTTTTGATTCAACGTTAAACATGGCTGGCAGCGGCCATCTTTGTTTACATAGAGTTATATAGTAAAAACTTGTAGCGACTACTCCTCTGAAACTACTTGGCGGATTGTCATGAAACTTTACAGGAATGTTGCTCTTGATGTCTAATTGATCCTAGAAAAATTTCAGGTCGGCCGGAAATTCGAGATGGCCGTCACAGCTAAAAATAGATTTTTAAAAAATAAGTTTGTAGCGACTACTTTTTGAAAACTATAAGTGATATTGATATGGGACTTTTTCTAAAATGATCAGCATTACATGATGTTGATCCTATTCAAAAATCGTTTTGATTCAACGTTAAACATGGCTGCCAGCGGCCATCTTTGTTTACATAGAGTTATATAGTAAAAACTTGTAGCGACTACTCCTCTGAAACTACTTGGCGGATTGTCATGAATCTTTACAGGAATGTTGCTCTTGATGTCTAATTGATCCTATCAAAATTTCAGGTCGGCCGGAAATTCAAGATGGCCGTCACAGCTAAAAATAGATTTTTAAAAAATAAGTTTGTAGCGACTACTTCTTGAAAACTATAAGTGAAATTGATATGGGACTTTTTCTAAAATGATCAGCATGACATGATGTAGATCCTTGTGGAAAATTATTTTGATTCGACGTTAAACATGGCTGCCAGTGGCCATCTTTGGTTACATAGAGTTATATAGTAAAAACTTGTAGCGACTACTCCTCTGAAACTACTTGACGGATGTTCATGAAACTTCACAGGAATGTTGCTCTTGATGTCTAGTTGATCCTAGAAGAATTTCAGGTCGGCCGGCCGGAAATTCAAGATGGCCACCACAGCTAAAAATAGATTTAAAATAAATAAGTTTGTAGCGACTACTTCTTCAAAACAATAAGAGATATTGATATGGGACTTTTTCTAAAATGATCAGTATGACATGATGTTGGTCCTTGTCGAAAATCGTTTTGATTTGACCTTAAACATGGCTGCTTTGTTTACATAGAGTTATATAATGAAAACTTGTAGCGACTACTTCTTTGAAACTACCTGACGGATTTTCATGAAACTTCACTGGAATGTTGCTCTTAATGTCTTATTGATCTTAGCAAAATTTCAGGTCGGCCGGAAATTCAAGATGGCCGCCACGGTTAAAAATAGATTTTCAAAAAACAAAATCTGTAGCGACTACTTCCTGAAATCAAAATCAATCAGTAGAGCTTCAAGGTCATTGACCTCTTGTTAAAATACAAGTTTGTAGCGACTACTTCTTGAAAACTCTAAGTGATATTGATATGGGACTTTTTCTAAAATGATCAGCATGACATGATGTTGGTCCTTGTCGAAAATCGTTTTGATTCGGCGTTAAACATGGCTGCCAGCGGCCATCTTTGTTTACATAGAGTTATATAATGAAAACTTGTAGCGACTACTCCTCTGAAACTACTTGATGGATTTTCATGAAACTTCATAGGAATGTTGCTTTTGATGTCTAATTGATCCTAGCAAAATTTCAGATCGGCCGGAAATTCAAGATGGCCGCCACGGCTAAAAATAAAATCAAAATCAATCAGTAAAGCTTCACGGTCATTGTTGACCTCTTGTTATTTTTGGCCTTATACGAGGACTCATTATACCAGATCCATCTTCTCTCGCTTTTGGAGAATGCAGCGGTGGCTAAATGATAGAAGGAAGGTTGTGGGTTCGATCACACAAGCGACTTCATGAAAATGGTACTGTTAGCTCCGTGGCTTCATTGATGTTCTGCATGTAACAGGGCATATAACAGGTAGTGTTAGGACTGGTCGACCCGGTGTTGGAATAATGTGACTGGTTGATGTCATGTGTCAGGGCTTTTTCTAGGTGTCTCACGTGGCCGTTTTTCGACCACGTTCCCAATGCAAAATAGTATCTTTTTTTCCCAATATTATTGTTGTAAAAAAAATATTTTACTGATCCCTTATGTTGCATACTAATCAATACAAGTGGTATGTTATTGATGTACTGTACAGCTCATGTGAAACCCACACTTTACTCTTTCACGCCGAGTGAGGAATTTACAAATCGCATAATTACGCGGAGTTTTGATGATAAAACTACTCGGAGAGGGAATCAGCTACGCAAAAAGCTCACGGCGTAATTACGCCACGATACTTCGCGTAGACAAACTCGGAGTTCGCAGAGTCGAAACTGCACAGGTAAAAGGTGCAACTATTTCTAATTGCAGTTATTTTAATGTATAATTATTCAAAAACTTTAGAAAAAATCGAAGCAGAAGACAATTTTACTTTTGTTTTGGAAAAGCGGATGTGGTAAAATTTGAATGCCCGGATTATTTATACTGGGTCACAACAGTTATATGGCGGTTCCTATTACCGGCTTCGCGGCGAATGAACATAAAATTTAATCAGTAATTATTATACTGGAAATTATAATTATAATTTTAAATAATCGTTATTTGTAACAAATATTTACTATTCTGCTGTTTATTATTAATACATCGATGGGTTCTTTAGTCAGAAAAAAACAGTAAAGAATTCCGAGTCATAAACCCCTTGTAAGTGCCACCTTGACTTGTTAAAAGGTACATACATGGCCAAGGATTATGGGTATTTATGTCGGTTGAAGAACTGACTTTTGGACAATAGAAACGAACAAAACTTGTGATTAAATGCATTAAAAGTTTGAAATACGTATTTGTTTTGAAATTTATTCGTTTTGAAATTTATTCATTGTATTTATCAGTCGTGTCAACTTTGCACAGAAAGGATGCACTCGGCATTGCATTGTTTGTACTTTTTCTGGCGATTGATTGCTTTTTCAAGCTCGCTGTCGGACAAGTAGAAAAGTTGTCGGAAAAATCAGATTTTTTTTATTCCCAAGTGACTCGACAGTGGCGTACTTTCGCCGCGTGGATTTGGCGAGTCCAAACACTGACTTTGCATAGATCCGTGCTGCACTCGATACGATCAAACTTGGCGAATCGAGAAAAGTGTGGGTTTCGCGTGAGCTGTACTGTAATAGTGTTTCTAATTATACCTTTCTCACTGGGCCATTTTATCGATGAAAATTCCCAAATTCGTCATGTTTACGATAGAAATTTCCCAAATTTACAGGGTCCTTTTTCCCGAAATACCTGGAAAAAGCCCTGTGTGTTTACAGCATGGAATTCCAGTGTGACAGACACCCATAATATGACTGGAATTATTGTGTACCAGTAGATACCCTCATAATATGACTGGAATTATTATTAAAAGCGACATTATAAACACCCTACATCCATACTCACTATTGGATAATTGTGACATTTTATGAATGAACTGATTACATCAGTTGCACTATTAAACTTTCATCATTTGCTCTACATATTTTATGAATGAAAATAGACATAGCCTCCTACAGGGATCTGGTAGTTTGTTTTGAAATCTGATCACTGTGGGAGATAGACCAGGATGCAGTTCTCTGGGGGTCAAAATTCCTTCATGCTGGAAATCTTTACAGAGTATGACTGTCTGACAAGGAGTTGCTGCAGCATGTAGAGGGATGAGTGTCTTATACCCATTGAACTGCCGGAGTCAATTATGTGTCTGTTTGTTGGGAACACATGACTGTGTTTAAAGGCCTGGGTCACACTATAAAAGCTAGGTACACTGACAAATGGCTACTATCACTGACCACTCTAAGCTGTCTACAAGCAAAGCACCAGTAGGGAAAGTTTTTAATTTTTTTATAGATCTACCCCACACATTTCGCTGAAACTTGGCATAAATGTTCTTGAATGTTTGATTAATATTCCTTATGAATTTGAAAGCACTGTGACCTTTGTGAGGGTTTTATCCAAAAAAATCTTTTTTGAAAACTGTTGTAAAATTCAAATTTCCACTACTGGTGATTGACAGTTGATGAAAGGTAATGACCTGTCTACCAGCCAACTGGAGTTGAGTTGAGATGCTGGAGATTTTCATTCAATTGACATATGGGGGGGGGGAAGAATATTGTAGTTAACACTGAACTACAAATACTAAAGTGTTTATACATTATGAAGATACTTACAGAATTGAATTGAATTGGGGTTTTAAGGCGCACCAACACATGAAAAGGTTATATGGCGCCTAAAAGGCATGAACATGCCAGGCTCATCTTCCATGTACATCGAGATAAAATATGGAAATTGGGCCTAGAACCAACTCACCCTGAACTGCAGATTTGCTGCAAATTCTATCGTAGAAACTCCCATTTACGCTGGAGCCACGTTATTGTTTTTCTGCCACTGCTTTTAGTGATGTGAGCGAGATGGCACCTGAAACAATGCAGGGGTCATGATGAAGACCTTTAATGAGCATGAATAAAAAATGACAAAATGAATATGAATGGAGGGGTCCTACCCCTCTGCATGTGACGGTGTGTTTGCAGTGGTTGTATTCTACCCCGGCAACCACATGGGGAAGTTACTTACAGAGGCATGCCATTAGATATTATGAAAGTAATTATATTTTCATAAATATTAAGTGTACAAAGATTTCAAAATCACATGTACATGTGTCCTGCCTCAATTCCCATAAATGACCCATGTTGGGAACACTTGGTAAATTTGGGAATGACCATTTCTAAAACACACGTTGGCATTACACCCCTTCTATGCCATACATAACAAGCATTGGTCATTCCAATGCCCTATCTTTCTGTTTATTACCTGAACAAGCTCTGGTGAACATTTTATAAATGTATACAAAAGAAATTCTATTTGGAGTAATTTGTGGGAAAAATTGTGATTATTTGTCTTAATTTGTTTTAATTGGAGTCAAATAGGGACACACTCCAAAGTTTATAATTCCACTTATTGATAGGTAATAAATAATTGCCTAGACTGATTACCTCTTCATCTACAGATTGCACCACACTGAAGTTTATTGCTCTACCATACCGCATGTGTTTATGTTTACAAACAGCACAAACTGACCAGTGGATAAGCCACTCCTACTGTGCCTAATTTGCTTAATGGCCTACCATACAGTTATTGAAGATTTTGAGATTCGGTCTTTAATAATGAATTAATAATTAAAATATGAATTAGATTTATTTGGCGATTGTCATCTATGAACTTCTTTAGTGGTCAAATCGCCTGCATGACCGGGATAGTAAAGACCTGCATCTAAAAAAAAATCACCTCTCACAGCTAAGGGTTCGAATCTCACTGGGAACTCGGCATGTCAAGTGAGAGAGTGTTGTTTCTTCAGTACGTATGGCGGGAGGTATACAGTACTGGTTCTCCTCAGAAAAAATGGGGTGGTCTGCCTTTACCATCAACAAATCGACCATCATAAATGGCCTGACATGTGCTAAAAATGACATAAAAAACATTCAAACAAGCAAATTGATGTATGAGCTGCCTGTAGTGGTCCTGCATGGTATAGCTATAAAGGAGAGGCTGTTATTATACACTGATTATCTGCAATTATCCTGCAGATTATACTGTTGCAAACAATATTTGCATGGCTTATCTAAGTAGTGGGAGGTTGAACTTGGTGTAGTCAAGGTATTTGAAAATTGGTCTGACATTTGATAATGATATATTTAAATATTAGATGTATATATTGGCCCAGAGAATGCCAGTTTCATTGATGTAATGAACCAAGTGTATTCCAGTGAACAATGTTTGTTTGTATGGTGTTTTGGTTAATTTTCAATTCATAAAAGGTTATAATTATATGACAGTCGATTTTTGTGATGGAGGCAGACCACCCACTTTTCCTGGGTAGAACCAGTACTGTACACCTCCCGCCATCCATAAGAATCGATACTTCCTCCCAGTCTCGAACCCGCAGAGGTGAGAGGTTTACAACGCAACGTCTTTAACCATTCGGCCACGGAGACGCCTTAAGTGAACGAGTACATTTAGCATGTTCAGTAGGGTACGTCAGGATTGTTTAAAAAGAACAAACCGTTATGAAGTGACCAATTTAAAATGTGGACAGGTTCAAAGACATCCATGTAGATTGAACTATATACAGCACAATAATTAAGGCCAAAAAAAAAAGTGTGTTACCTATTGCATGCTCTAAAAAATAGGGTAGGTCGGTAGGCATTTTCCTTTTTTTTCTTTTTTTTTTGGAGTAAGATATTGTGAGATTTTACATGTATTTATCTCATAAACCCCATACAAGTTGATGATACAACTGAAAGTTTGTCTGTGATGTCAGTTTACGTCGATATATTGTGATAAATCATTGTTCAGAACAATTTTTCTTCTTTTTTTTTTTTATTTCTTTTTTTCATAAAAAGTTTTGGGGTCGGCCCCTTAAAAATAGGGTTGGTCAGACAGTGTAATTTATTTTGGTGGTTTTTGGCCCATTTAGTTTATTTTTATCAATTTAATACAACAATAATGTATTAGAACAATTCTAAAAAATACCAATCCAGACTACTCCCTAGGCTGGTGTGTGTTGAAGTTTCGACCATTTTCAGCAGAGGTTGACTGGTTGCGATATACAGCTTAACTCTGGAGGTGTACATCAATAAATTGCAGCAAACTGCATGATGCACCGGATAAGTCTGTAATTGGTATCGGATAAGTCCGTAATTGGTATCGGTAGAACGATTGCTTATTTTAAATTAATAACCATTACGTGGTCCGAGTATTAACTTTCATACCCCATCCAAACCCTTCTCCAAGAAGCGAAAACGGGGTTGGCTGGGGTATGAAATAAAACCTTAAAGGGGTTGATGCACTTTTTTCAAACACAGATTATCTTAAAGGGCTCTGAAAAACTTGAAAAAAGCTGAAAGAATTATCAAAATGCCATGAAAAATAAAGGAGATATGAACTATTGAAAATTTGGAAAAAGCATAAATGGAGGCAGCCATCTTTGAACGATGACGTCATCGTGCCGTTTTACCATATATGGCATATTGATAAAATGTATTTTAAAGCAAAGAACATCACTGCAAATGAAAATACTACTAAAATGTATATATTTTGCATCTTTATATTTATTTTTAATAGAGTCCTTTATTTTTCATGGCATTTTGATAATTCTTTCAGCTTTTTTCAAGTTTTTCAGAGCCCTTTAAAATAAACTGTGTTTGGAAATAGTGCATCAACCCCTTTAATTTCGGCTTAAAAAGTTTGCAAATTGTAAAATAGGTCATTTTAAACAGGTAAAAAAAAATGAAACGTGTTTTCTTGTCAAAATATTCGTTATAAAATCCTGCTGATATACGCTTTCGCATCGCTTAATGGAATAATTGGACCTATGACCATGCAATTAAGCAAGGGCTCTGTGATACTAATTACAGGAGTTGTCATTCATTGTCATTACAAACTAACTGCAAAATTAACTAAAATGTATGATTAACAACTGTAAGTTTTAAAAGAGAATACTATTATTGTAAGCTAGTTTCAGGTTAAAATGAAATTATAAATTTTGTCACTTATTTGTAGGATTTCCCGTGTAATCTCTATGTAAAATTGTATTAAATGCATTTAACTACTAAGCCGAACCTAAAATTAATATAATCACCAACTAACCTCATAAAACCTGCTGTTTATATTACAGGCCAATCAAACCACCATAAAACTCATTAAAAAATCAACAATTAGGGTGTAATCTAGTGGCATGTTTCCTCATACTGTCTACTGGATCAAATTACACGGCCTGAGACTTCATGAGATTTCTCATGAAAATCTAATGCTTTATTGACACCAGTGCAAGCATGGTTTAACAAATACATTTGTAATATTTATAACCAAAGCTTCAATCTAGTAGGAGTGGGTCTGTTATCCTAAAAACAAAACAAAAAAACATAACCTATTTTAACATAATTTTTAACTTGAAATAATTTTCTCTTTTAATTAAAGGTTAAAGAGGCACTACCTATATATACGCGATTTTTAATGTAAACTATTAAATACTCAATATTACTGCATTTATATGTATACAAAGCTATTTTATGAGTATTCCATGAAGAAACATGGTTCGTATTCCAGTTCTGTAAATTATTAATTATGATCAAAACAATGACTTGAATAAAATACTGCCCAGCCGTTTATTCCTGCCGGAGAACTACGAGTTTTTACGATTTTCTCGGACATGCGCAATGCGATTACAAACTATTCGGGGCAGTTCCGATAGTAAATGAATCGATCTGAACTCTTCGCCAATCCGACGAGGCAGTTCCGATTGTAAACGAATAAGATCGGAAAATCTCCGCAATCGGCTTGTCTAAAACAATTACGAATACAATTTCAAAAATCCGATCTTTTCAATCCTGTTTACGCCAGCAAAATGCATATTACATGGGGTGAAATTAGTGCCATTTACCTTTTTCATAGTTCTCTTTATAATTAAGTAAAGTTTATATCAATTGGTGGACAAAAACATATAGGTAGAGCCTCTTTAAATGAAGGCAAGTTCAATCAAATAGGGATCAATAGCATAGGGGGCAAATTAAATCTATCCTTCAGTGAGCAACTCTGTGTCACATAATCAATTTTCAACACATACCAACAATACCCCTATTGGCATTCACTGAATATGCAACACAGATAATTAATTTAACGAAATAGCAAAGTGCACACTTCATTGTGTGTGAATGTTTGAAATGTGATCCAAATGACAACTGTGTTTTGAAAAGATGGGATCATGTAAAATTCATAAAACTACTGGATTAGGGCAGAAAAATCAATTTATTTATGGAAAATGAGTGGATCACATTAATGTTTTGAAGTAGTTGTCCAAACATGCATACAATATTAAAGCTACAGTTGACATAATTAAATTTTTCGAAGATTATGGTTGTGTGTGAACTGAGCTGAATTCTGTTTAACAGCTCATCAAGGTATTAAAGGGCTTGATGCACTATTTATTAAAGGGGTAGATGCACTATTTTCAAACAAGGTTTATTTTTAAGGGCTCTGAAAAACTTGAAAAGAGGTGAAAGAAATATCATAATGCCATGAAAAATAAAGGAGATATGACCTATTGAAAAGTTGCAAAGAAACAAATGGAGGTGGCCATCTTGGAATGATGATGTCATCGCGCCTTTTTACCATATATGTCATATTAACAGATGAAAAATAATCATACAATTTATACATTTTACATCTATATTTATTTTTAATGAACTTGCAGTGATTTTCTTTGCTTTAAAATGTATTTTTTAAATATATATGCCATATATGGTAAAAGGGCACGATGAAGTCATCATTCCAAGATGGCCGCTTCCATTTATATTCTTTTCAAATTTTTAATAGGTCATATCTCCTTTATTTTTCATGGTATTTTGATAATTCTTTTAGCTTTTTTCAAGATTTTTAAAGCCCTTTTAATTAAATCTTGTTTGAAAATAGTGCGTCTTAAGTCTTTCCCAAAGGACACAATGGACCCGACATGGTGTGCAAACTTTGTTGCACTGTCACCTAATGTCTCCAAAATAAAGGTTATGTCTGCATGGTTTTCAATGCAATACCAATCCTGTAATTGTGCTTGTTTTGGACTTTTAATGTTGAATATCTCTCACTTATTTTGTGCAGGTTATGGATTAAACTTTATCAATAGATCAGACATGGTGTCACAGAGTGACCTTCTTTCTTTCAAATACAGATCATGTTCAGTTTTTGGTATAAACTACTTAACTTATTTTGACTTAGCAGGAACATTAATGTGTTTCTTTTTATATTGACCTGACACTGACACTGAGTGGCAACTTTTGCATCACTGAGATCTGTTTTCTTTGAAATAAAGGCTGCATCTGCTTTTATGTACAATCTTGTATTGTCATTCAAGGCTTCATTGAATATATTGCCATCTTTTCCATCTTTGTGCCGCATATGACACGCTGTGGTTCCCAGGAAAGAATTCGTCACTGCTTATTCTGGGTAACCCCTCTCCCAAATTCTTGTTCATTTTTTTTGTAATTTTTTTTTCATGTTCATTCAATCCTTTTGTTGTTTCAGGTGCTACTTGAATGGTGACAGAAAACAATGGCTGTGGCTCAAGCAAAAAATGTAGTGTTTACTATCAGCTCTGCAGTTCTGCAGGTGAGAAGGTTCTATGCCCATTCTGCAGATTTATCTGGATGTAAATGGTGGGTGTGCCTGGAACATTCATTCCAACCGGTGCCATGTAACCTTTTTGTATTGGTGCGCCGTAAAACCCAATTAACTGAACTTGGTCTGAGTATGAATCAGACTTCATCAGTTTGTTCATTTCGGCGAC
The DNA here is from genome assembly GCA_037043455.1 of Cyrtodaria siliqua. Lineage (NCBI taxonomy): Eukaryota > Metazoa > Mollusca > Bivalvia > Adapedonta > Hiatellidae > Cyrtodaria > Cyrtodaria siliqua. Next base: position 62,264 of record JAWPHD010009574.1, read on the forward strand.
CTATTTTAAAGCCTATTTCTTTGAAATAGGTCTGTTCCTCTCAGGGACCTGACATTGTGTCCCAATTTGTTCATGGCTCTGACCTACTTTCTTTGAAATAGGTCTGTTCCTCTCAGGGACCTGACATTGTGTCCCAATTTGTTCATGGCTCTGACCTACTTTCTTTGAAATAAGTCCGTTCCTCTTGGAAAGCTGGCATTGTGTCCCAATTTGTCCATGGCTGTGAATAGATCTGTTTCTCTGCGGGGACCTATGATTGTATCCCAATTTGTTCATTGCTGTGACCTACTTACTTTAAAATAGATCATGTCCAATATTTGGTACAAATCTTGTATCTCCCCTTCAAAGCTTGGGACATGAACAAAAAATGCCTCCTGCCAACTTCCACTATTTTTAGTTAGTTACATTATTTATGTTTCAAATTTCCTGTATTTTTGTGGTAAGCTTTAATGTCAAGGTCTGTTAATAAAGTTCATTTTGGTGTGAACGATTCTTTTCAAAATTTGATGTAACTGGAGAGATTGTGTATAGTTGTTCACATGATTGTACACTGTCGTTTTGATATTGTTTAGAACAAACAATACTGTCATTGTTACTGTTCCAGTCTAGAACATTTGAGCCGAAATCATCAATTTTCTCCATTGAATTGTGTATTGAACTATGGGTTTTTAGTAAATAAACTGTTTGTTTTTTAATAAATAAACAGTAACAAGATATGTAAACAAGGGAAATTTGATATGTTTTTTGTCACATTCTTTTGGAGCAAATCAATTTGGAGCAAAATAATGGTTCTGCTTTTTTTTGCTCTAATAAGCAAGAGTTTATATTTATCTGACAGTTGTATTTGTGAATGTGTTATTTGAGAACAACTTATGTATTTATTTTGGAGGGAAAGTGGTAAAATGTTCCCTATAATCTGTGTTATTATTTCCTTGGTAAACAAATGGTCTTGATCGCTATTTCTAAAACAATGTTGTTGTTTTTATCTGCAAATCTAATGTAAAACCTTTCAAAAGAAATATTTTTTAATGGCTCATGAAACATTGTAGGTTATTTAGAGCTGACTCAGAGAAAGGGGAAGTATACATAGGAATCCGGGAACCGGTGCTTTTTACGAACCAATAGAATCCTATTGTTCTTTAATGTGCTCGGAGGATAGACTCTCCAGGTCTACATCGCCATCCGACAGACAATTTAAGGAAAAGTATTGTTACGAGCCGGCGACTTCACTTCTCAACGGTATTTGTGATAAATAAATAAGGTGGACTCTGTTTATGTTAAAGAGGATAACTGATTAAAACTAAGGAGGTAGGTTGAATAGTGAACAAGATCATGGCTGTTCATGACTAATTTGTTTGCAATACTTTCTTTTCTTTACAATAGTATTTAAAACATGAATCAATAACAAATATGAATGAAATTAATACAATAGGGTCTACTGTCAGTGATTTAAAAAATATCAAGTTCAACAACAAATGGTATAATAACTATGTGCGAATCAGTGATCTATTTAAAAGTATAATCTCTTTTATTTAGCGTCAAAATGAAGTTTGAAATGCACCCTTGCAATAATTTAAATATTAACTTTTAATGTTTAATTGCACCAAAAGTCTTTACTTATGAAAACTTTTTAAACGGCCAGAATTAAGCAAACAGAAAACTAATGCTTTACCTAAAGAGAAAATTCAAGGAGTCCCAGATAAAAGTCTGGGGGAACTATTTATACCCTTTATCACACAACTAACAATAATGGAACCCGCAACATTAGTAACATATAGAAAGTAATAAAAAAAATCTTGATTCATATTCAACGTCTAGGCTCCCTGAAATGCACAGTAAGTTAAAGTTTAGTGACCTCTCAGAAAGACTTGAAAACCCGATCATAACAGTATCCTGCCCAAGAATACATTGTTGAAACTCGATGGCGTCGGTGAGGCTCTGAATCGGTATCCTCCGGTTCCAAGTCCATCGTGCTATCCACTGGGCCATCCGAGCGAAACAAACAAAAAAAGTAAACAGCAATTGCAAGTCATCATTTGCTAGTGGTTTTTACGTACCATATTGAGTTGTCCCGATATGTTTACAAAATGATATATACCGGTAGTTATAAAGAAGGGTTTGGTGACAAAATGGCGACAATTTTACTTCCGGTTACGGTTTCTTTAAATCAAAAAAAAGGGCTACACAATGCAAAGAGGGTGTTCAGTTTGCATACATATACATGACCAAACAGACTGTCAGTCAACACTAAACAGAACGACTTGACCAGTGTTAAATTTGATGAAAATTTGTCATGAAGAAGTATCCCTTGTACTTCAGAAGAAAGAACAAGTTGTAAAAATGTGGGTTTGTTTCGGGATCCCTACAATGATGTGCTTTGAACATTGACAGTCGTCGGGACTGAAATAAATAATAAAACTATATACAATAATGATTTGCTAATTCATATAATAGTATGTTGTTGAAGGATAAAGAAAGAAAAAACATCTTAATGTTTCAAATGTGTACGTGTAATGGTTAATTTTAAGCAAAACAATGCTATTTTTCCTATCCCATTGGACATAGGACAGTAACCAGTCACAAAATGGTTCCAGTAACCAGTCACAAAATGGTTCCAGTAAAAGCACAGTATAGTATCAGTTTTCATAAAAGCACCTTATTCACTGTACCTGTACTGCAAAACATTTGAGATGAAAGATAGATGGTCAGTCCAAAAATAATAATATTGAACTACAATAAATTATAACCAGTTTAGATTTGCAGAGTAATAATTATTTGGAATAAATTTGTAGATCTGTATAAATATAGAATGTCTGAACTTTGAACACAACCTTTGTAATCAGGTGTTATCAACAGAACTGTCAGACTTAAGACACTAACCCCAGTATCATCCCTACTTGAAATTGTGTCATATTACAGCCGTTCTTTTCAAAATTTCATGAAATATTTGTCAAAATCAGCTGCTTATACTATTTACTGAAGTGGGGTATAATCATCCATAGACTTTGATACTTTATTATCATATCTCAATTGATCTATAAACAGAATTGGAGCTAAAGTTTCACCCTGGTTCACTCCTTTAGGGGAGATAAAGGCAGCATTTCAAGTGGCAGTTATCTAAGATTTTAAATGACCCTGTCTTAAGATTGTATGATACTTTGGTCTTAAATACTGTGACTTTTCATAGAAAACTAATTTACTACCCTGTTGAATCATACACAGTAAATACTGGTATTGAAGTTTATATCGTCTTCTGTGTTTTCCAAAGCTTTCAGAAGATGCTGATGTAAGGGTTACTTGGACAGGGTAACTTGTACAACTACTGCATTTCCGCTAATAAGGGCGCCTCCCCTCATAGAAACGGTTTTGATATTTTGTATCCAAAAAATTTAAATCTTCGAAATTCAATACATTTTTCATTTTATAAGAACTTTATAAGAGTGCCCTTTTGCCATTTTACATAGCTCCCGCGTGCTACTATTAGGGGAAATTCGATATATTTAAATTTCCCTAAAATAAGGATCTTCACAATAGATCTTCAAGACTGAGTTTTTTCCTTTTCTCTTCTGGAATGCACAGTATTTGTTTGCAATTCTTTCAGATATTTTTGTTTCTAATTCATGAAGGTTATTAAAATGACAAACAGTTTCTAAGTGGTGCAAACTTTCTAGTTGAGCCGTTACAAATCTGAATATATACTAGTATTTGTCATATAATCTTGTCAACAAAGATATTTGGGAAGCACCCTGATATTAAATGATTAGTATCATAATCTGCTGGGTCAAGTTGCATATGATCTCTGGATAATCTTCTATTCTCTCTGAAGGGTATGATAAAAGGATTTGTGCAGATCATTGCATCAAACAATGGGTTTAAGTTTGATATCTTGTCAACCTGGTATCTATTTTAAAAGGATGTTGTGTCTCAGGCAGAGTTGTATCAACTTTTATCTAGGTTAAACAAAGTTTTAAAATACTGACTTTATATGGAATACTTTCAGTTGAGTTCAGAAAGAGAAATCAGCAAATTTAGCTTTGCCGAAAGCACTGCATGGGGTTTAAAGAGATACCTGGCAGTGTTGGTTTATTTTGCAAGCAATAAAATAGAAAGCAAGAATATTTCCATGATGACAGTTAAACCCAATTGAAGTTCTATAAGCATTTCCATTTAATTAAAAAACATACACAAAAAAAAAAGTTCCGTAAAGGGAATAACTGTAAATCTAAACTACTAAAAATGGTCATGGGGCCATCCTTAAACAAATATTTGCTGTTTTCCGACCCAGGATTTCATAAATGGGTAGGTAGGTAGGTGATTTTGTTTTTGCCAAGGACAATAAACACCTTAAGAAATTAAAGAAGAACATAATGAAAATAGCAAAAAGGAAAACTTGTTAAAGAGTTGCTATAAAAAGTTATGGGTAGGGCCCTTTTTCATGGGTAGGTAGGGAAACAGCAAACCAACAAATGTTTTATGGTCGGCCTGGTTTATCCTTATTTTACACACAATGGATTGCATATTATAGCCAGAATTTATCAGTTTTCATGACTGAGGTAAACATATACATTGTGATGCAATTGGAGCTTCCTTTTTTTTTTTACCTCTAGAAGGGCTTATGCAGTGGTGCGTTTTCTGTCGATGTGGGCGGTGGCGGCAGCATTAGCAGCATTGTCTCTGAAACTCTGGACCAAATTTGCTAACATTTTATAAGGATGCTTCTGTTTGCTTGCAATACTTTACAGAAGAAAACAACAAGCAATCAGACTTTCAAAATGGCTGCAGCTGTTACTCAAAATAGCTAAGTCTTGAGAAATTTTCTTTTCCAAGAAATGCACCATAGATTTTGACAGTTCAAGAAATGCGCCATAGATTTTGAAAGTTATTTAGAATTTATTGCTAGGTCTTAAGCTATCAAGTAAATGTGTTTCTTGTCTTCTTGGGGTTGATTTTGGCATCATTAGGTCAAAGGTATAGGTTAAGTGAACCAATACTGAAATAATTATTTCAACTGAATAACCTGTGCATGATTGCACTGACTGTCTTCTGTGGAACACTTCAGATTTGTCATTTTCATTATAAATTGTCATCATCTGTTGATTTTGGGGTACCACCTGAATGGTGGCAGAAAGAAACCTTCATGCTCCAACATCAATGCAGTGTTTCTGCAGGTCTGGCATGCACCATTGTGCAAGTAAGAATGTCCTTAAGCTTTGGGTAGTTTTATTTTAATGTAAGTGTAGAGTTTGGTTTGGAATGTTCATGTTGGCACCCAAAAAATCTTTTTTTTGTTATGGTGCATCTTAATTTAAAACCCAGTTTACAATTTTGATGTTTAGCAACACAGCTACCATATTTCCCCTAATAATAACCCCTGGTCACTTTGCAAATTATTATTATTTTTAAGGAGAGTGAGGGGAGCGGGGATGTTATTTTTGGATACACAATATCGAAAATGAATTTTGAAGATGTTTTATTGATTTTTTTTTGATTTTTTTTGGAAAAGTATGCCGGTGGGAGCGGGCTGTGTGGGGCTACTATTAGGGGAGGCGCTCTCATTAGGGGAAATAAGGTATATGGATTCAAAAGATGAACTAAATGTTTATTGTAGGACATTATTTGATCTTTGTTTCTTTCAAGGTAACCTATAATTACACTATATTGTATTAGTAGATGTTTTAAATATTAATGACTATCATGTCATTTAATAATGACAACAACAAAAATCGACCGTCATATATAACCTTACATGACTTTGTGTTGAAAATGACGTAAAACACCATATACACACATTTAATAATGTTTTTACATATGTATACTGTTTAAAATGTATATCTATAAACAACATGATTACAGACTTGCATTCAGGATCATCCACTGCCATCTCAATATCATTTCAATACAGCAACTTTGAGAATTACAGAGAAAATCTAAACACCTTGAAAGCACACACACAATCTTATCTTCCCATTATTAGTTTTTAGCTCAACTGATCGCTTATGTGGTGGTGCGGTATCGTCCGTCCGTCCGCTCTCATGCAGAGGTACTTGTGGGGAGAATTACCTATACAATGTCGACTTGACTTGTCCTGTTAGTCCCAAGTAAAAATCAGGTTGGTCGGAAATTCAAGATGGCTGCTACAGCTTAAATACAAGTTTGTGGCAACTACTTCTCAAAAACCATAAGTGTTGTTGATTTGGAACCTTTACTAAAACGACTGGCATGACATGTAGTTGGTCCTAAACAAAATTTATTTTGATTCTGTGTCAAACATGGCCGCCAGTGTCTCTGAAAGTGTTGGTCTTATTTCCATAAAACTTCACAGGTTCCCATAGCTGATCTGGTAAAATCTATCAGTAGAGCTTCAAGGTCATTGACCTCTTGTATTATTATTATTATATAAAACAAACATTGTACCTCAATCTTCATACTGCTACACCCTCTTTCCAGTAAAACAAGCCAGGGCTGTACAAATATTTTCTTTAGCCACTAGTCCGGGACTAGTCACCCTGTCAAAAGTGTCTAGTCCCAAAAAAAATGTCACTAGTCCCAAAAAATGAATACAAGTCCTGAATTCTTTTGATTTCTCAATATGTTAAAACTGCGTCATTTTAACGGATTTGGATACTCATTATAATTCATTATACACAGTAAAGGAAACAATCCTTATTTACTCTTGAGACAATTAATGTATGTTTCAGTTGTATATATTGTAGGCTGCCATTGGGTGAAACAGTAGCAATAGTAAGAATGTGATGCTACACAGAGGATCATCCTGGAGTCTTCTCAGCTTCTTGTAGATACTCAGGCATGAGACATTTCCTCCGATTGGCGGATTTTCAGCCATTTTAGAGTCCCAGGGACCATTTTTGAGATAAGTGTAAATTCGTTGAGAAAATCTGGGGGGTGGGGGTGGGGGGGGTAGGGTAATTTTTTATTTTTTTTTGTATATGGGGGTACGAGTGTCTAACCACAGAAGAGATTCCAGATTGCATCGTGGTAGCGGCCTACCCAGTGACTAGCCAAAACATTTTTCAAGTGACCAGCCAAAAATTTGTAAAAGTAAGTAATTTTGTAAAATTTATAAAAAAAATTACAAAAAATTGTAAAACTAAAAACTGTTGGAAATGATGAGCTGTTTGTTGCCTTGAAATAGCTCCAGATTGCATCTCAGAGCACATAGGAATCAAAAAAAATCTGGGGGGGGCATGCCCCCAAACCACCCTAGCAGCAAAGTTCCTCCCTTTTCAACATTAGTCTGTCTCATGCCTGATCATACTGGGATGCACACACTTTATGAGGTTCTTGTCTGAGCCAGACACAAACATGGGTACACAGGCTAGGGTTGGTGGGTTGTGGCAAGCTTGGGATATATAGCCTTGCAGAATTTACAAAATATCTTGTTATCATCCTCATGATACACTAACCAGGAGGAGGTATCCAGTGTTGTTTAAAAGTCCTGTCACGTTTACATAATATTTTTGACTTTTTGGTTGTCTGAATTACATTCCACATTTTTTCCTTTTTTAGCTCTACTGATCAGAGAAACTTTACAGAAATGTTGCCAATGAAGTCTAGTTGATCCTAGCAAAAATTCATGATAATGTGAAAGCCAAGATGGCCGCCAAATCTAAAAAATAGGTTTTTAAAAAACAAGTTTGAAGCGCCTACTTCTTGAAAACTCTAAGTGGTATTGATATGGGACTTTTTCTTAAATGATCAGCATGACATGATGTTGGTCCTTGTCGAAAATCGTTTTGATTCAATGTTAAACATGGCTGCCAGTGGCCATCTTTGTTTACATAGAGTTATATAATGAAAATTTGTAGCGACTACTCCTCTGAAACTACTTGACGGATTTTCATGAAACTTCACAGGAATGTTGGAATCACAGCTAAAAATAGATTTTTAAAAAATAAGTTTGTAGCGACTACTTCTTGAAAACTATAAGTGATATTGATATGGGACTTTTTCTAAAATGATCAGCATGACATGATGTTAGTCCTTGTCAAAAATTGTTTTGATTCGATGGTAAACATGGCTGCCAGCGGCCATCTTTGTTTACATAGAGTTATATAATGAAAACTTGTAGCGACTATTACTCTGAAACCACTTGACGGATTTTCATGAAACTTCACAGGAATGTTGCTCTTGATGTCTAATTGATCCTAGCAAAATTTCAGGTCGGCAGGATAGTCTAATAGTCTTATAAAACCTGATTGAAAATATTGCTCTTACGACTGACCGAATTTTCTTACGCATTAAAGATGGCTATTATTTAAAATAGCCAGTGTGAGCACTGATAGAGTTATATAGGAAAAGGCTAAAAATAACATCATCTTTATAACTGCTTGAAGGATTTTAAAGAAACTTCATTACAATGATCTTTAGGATAGTCCCCCTCAGATTTGTGTTTTTTGCGGCTGCCAGTCATCCAAGATGGCCACCATGGCTAAAATTAGGACAAATTTAAGGAAATTTCAAACGACATATCCTTCGAAACCACTTATTCCATTCTTGTGAAATATCATAAACATGTTCCTTGGGTCGACCTCTATCAAGTTTGTGTTTTTCATTATCATCGAAAAATCAAAATGGCCGCCACAGCGACCCAAAGTTTACATAGAGTTATATAGGAAAACATTAAAAATTACATCTTCTCTAAAACTGCTTGAAGGATTTGGATGAAGCTTAAATCACAATGATCTTTGGGATAGTCCCTCTCAGATTTATGTTTTTTGTGGCTGCCAGTCATCCAAGATGGCTAAAACTAGGTCAAATTTAAGGAATTTTCAAACGACATCTCCGACGAAACCACTCATTCCATTGTTGTGAAATAGCATAAACATGCTCCTTGGGTTGGCCTCTATCAAGTTTATGTTTTTCGTTGAATGATCAAAATGGCTGCCACAGCGACCCAAAGTTTACATAGAGTTATATAGGAAAATGTTAAAAATGACATCTTCTCTGAAACCTCTAAAAGGATTTTGATGAAACTTAATCACAATAATCTTTGGATTAGTCCTCCTCAGATTTGTGTTTTTGGGACCTCCAGTCGTCCATGATGGCCACCATGGCTAAACTTAGGTCAAATTTAAGGACATTTATCAAACAACATATTACCACTTATTCCATTCTAACAACATATTACCACTTATTCCATTCTAGTTAAATATCATATACATGTTCGTGTTTTGGCCTCAATCAAGTGTGTGTTTTTCTATCATGTTTATGTTTTTGAATTGCATCATACAAGTAGAGCGTCTACAGGCCCACTTGGGCCTCTTGGTAATTATTACTTCTTATCTTTTCATCAGTTTTTAGGCACAATATGACCTATTTATGTGTTGATGTGCCATAGAACATTCATTCATTCATTCATTAATTACTCCTTTCATAACACCTATAAAACTCATGGTCAGGCCAGTGGTCAAACTAGTGATCAACTAGTGATTATGTGAAGGCATTAATGGACAGACTGTTAATAGTAAATGGGAGTGAACACAAGGTCATAGGAGGTAATAACTAATCTTTGGGTCAATGCCACCATAACTTTATGTAAGAATGTGTTCAAATATGGTTACTGACCTACCCTATTAGTGGAAAAACTGCTGTTATTGTCACAGTAACTTTATGCTGAGCTTCTTTTTTCTCAACTCCCTTAAATTTGTGTCACAAAACCTTAAATAAGTAATAGTTGTTGCCATTTTAAAAGTTGAACTGCATAAACTTGGCATAAAAGTATAGCAGGAATATTCAAAATGTTGAAACTAAATTAAACACCCCTGACATGAATGTTTAAAGGTCGTCAAGAAGGATATCCTGGTTTCTCTAAAAAAAGATTAATGCTTTAATCCTTTATGCAAATATCTCAAGGTTTAACATTTCTCAACAGCCATGGTCAGGTCATTTAACAAAATGTTGCCGACTCCAGTTTATGGACAAAACTATAATTATGTAAACCAAGAGATTGTTCTCATTAATTCACCGAGTGACTTGTTCTCATTATTTCATGTAGTTGTTTGATTCACTTGCTGCATTTTTATAACTATTAAAATTTCAACATGACTTAAAAGAAGAATTGAATTGTTGTTTAATGGCGGCTCAGCCGCCCCAGAGAGAGGGAAAGGAGACATAGGAATCCGGGAACCTTGGCCTACTCTTACTATCATTTACATTCCTAGGGTTCTCTAAGGATTGTAGTCAGATACACGGGACTGCCTGGTTTATGTCCCCATCCGAAGGACCAGGCTGATTGAAAGTTCCTTGGGCGAAAACACAAAAAGTCAGTGGCGTGATTGGCGATGTGAAGTTTGAACCCGAGTCCTCTGGATTTCAAGTTCACCACTGAGCCACTTATATTATATTGGAAGTTTAAGTACAGTGTTACCTGCCGAATCCGGGCACTGTCCTATCCGAATTCATGTCTACACTGACCTTTCTTTACGGTCCCGTTTTCTTCCTTATATATTTCTATTAAACAAAACTCGTATATTCTGAATACCGGCCAAGCAAAACAGTCCCAAAACACCATTTTGTATGCAAAAACATATATCAAATCCGATCCACTATTAAAATGTGTTATTGTTGGCTAAATTATAATTACCAGAATGGTCACTTTAATCACGAAAGGTGATAATCAATGACTGTGTTTTCGTCTCCAAGTTATTACGGTACACTGTATTGTGTTTGACAAATAATGGGGTGAGCGAATTTTGAGCAATACAATGCAAATACATGTAGATACGTGTACGTGTTGCAAACAACAGTGTCATTTTGACTTTGTCTGTGACATATGCAGATGTTTTGAAAACATTAGAAACATCAAAAACTTTTTTAGAAAAAAACAAATGAACTCATAAGTATTGCTGAAGAATGTATATATATCAAAAGAAAAATCCGAACTTAAACAAGCAAATCTGGAAATGTTTTTAAATAAGTGTTGCATACATCACAGTAGCGTACATCGTATGCTAATGCTTTGTTTAGTAAATATTACGCATGTATGAAATAAATAAAAATCCGGCGTTGGCGATTGGGACTGAGGCGATGCTCGTCTTCTCTCATAAATGAAAAAAAATATTAAAAATTTAATCCGACTACCCGTCTATATCGCCCAAATTTGTTGGGCCCGTGGGTGGTCGGTTCGGCAGGTAACACTGTATTTAGTTTAAAAAAATTGAACAATTTTCCTTATGTATTGAGCAGGCAAGCTGTTGGCCAAGAAGTGTTTTATTTAATAAGGTATATTAAGCTTGTAATGCCCCGCACTGCAATAGTGGATGGGAGTATAGTGCTACACATTCCAACTCAAAGAAGATATCTACAAGCCAGTACTACACATTCCAGCCAAAGTAGGTCACCATGACTGACCTTGACCTGATTTCTACACTTCTGTGATTCTGATTAATGTTTTCATTAGGTCTGTTTCTTTAAGACAATGTTCATGCTTCAGTCTTCACCTACAGATACCCAGGTTCCAGCCAAAAGAAGGTAACCTACCTTGAACTAGTCTTTACATATGTGATTTGTATGCCGCCTTCGAAGGCAGGCATACGGTAATTGCATCATCTGTTAATTCGTTCGTTCGTCCGTCACAAACAATTGTGTCTCAGCCATAACTGCGAAGGTACTGAAGGTAACTTCATGCAGGTACTGAAGGTAACTTCATGCAGGTACTGAAGGTAACTTCATGCAACTTCACTCAATGAGACTGTATGTTGCACAAAAATCAGGTCCATACCAGCTCAAACTTGTAGGTCAAATGAGTAAACATTGCTTTTTGTGGACATTTGTCACTTACTGGTGACACATCTTGTTCAACATATGTCCATTTCTAACTCACTCTTCAAACTTCAAAGAAGAACTGTACTGTGACCAACCTTTAAGGGTCACACCATCTTGATATTTTTACCAAGCAAAATTAGCACCTAAGTTTATTAATCCCGTACCATTTTCACATATGCTAGACCTACTTGGATGTATTAAAACAAAAAGTTATAAATAGGAGTTTTCTATTTTTCTTTGTTAGGCCTAAAAAAAATAGTGATGTTTCCTGTTACATGCCCAAAAAAACGGGGGTCGATAGGTCGGATTTTTTGTACATGTAAGACCTCAATAACCATGTGTTTCAAATTATACATAACGGTACTGTCAGAATTAAAGTTGACTGTTGCATCAAACAAGTCTATTGTTTGTGTTGTGTTTTGGTACACATAGAGAGCTGCAGATACAGGTACTTGTCATCATAAAATATTAAGGATTCTGGGAAAAATTCCCAAATTCCTACCCCAAATCGTCTTGGTGTAGCTGTCGAGTGCATTGCGATGTACAGTAGCTTATGTAAACAACATGCGATATTCGCAATAGATCTTCTCGCAAGTGCGCTCAGTTTTGATTGAAAGTTTAAAAATAGAGGTATCACATGGTATGTATTCCGGGGAAACACTTTCCAAAAATAGTATATTTTCAGGGTTCTCCACAGGATTATTTTCAAGCATAGTGGCATTTAGCGCGTGCTGGGGGAGGGTACGGGAGGGGGAAACCCCCTCCTGTGTTCGATTTTTTTGGCTTTTAGTAACTGCCTGTATTGACGGTGAGGCACTCTTTTGTGTGATATAAGTGATGGTAGGAAGCCATATATAATTATATATTTATGATAATAAACAATATAATAAATAATCCATGTTTTAAGACTTTTATTTAAAAAAACAACTCATAAAAATATTAACTAAAATAAGTTCATACACAATAATACATACACAATAATACAACACACATCAACACAACATGCAGCATCTGAAATACATACAATAAACAATAATAAATAATCCATGTTTTAATACACGATGAAGAAGAAAACATACAAAGATTTATTATAAGTTTATACACAATAATACAACATATACATCAACACATCATGCACACATATAATACCATCAACTACACAATATTCATCCTTGGAAATAAAACAGCACATTTGATAATACTTAAAAAATATAACCTTAGCACTCAAATAAATCCAACACAAGTTAGCCCATTCAATGTCTTGACTCGTACATATTAGCTAGCAGTTCCTTTTCAGATGCTTGACCTTCTTGGTCTGGCCATGTGCCATTCTTCCACTGCCCTGTCATATTCAAACTGATGGAGGTGGGCCCTGCATTGTTACTGCCAGCAGTGCATTGAGAACTCTGTTACACAGAGTTGACCTGTGCTGTCTTAATTCAATCTGCTGTTGATGTTGGAAGAAGCAGACCAACAGCTGCAATATTGTACAAGTTGGGGTGAGACTCCTGTAGCTCTCTGTCATTCTTTGTAACCTCCCTCACTTGTCTCCACTCGATCATCATTTAATCTTCATCCTGGTTAAAGTGGCGGGCCAAGGTCTGAAGAAATATATATAAATAATTTAATATATTATAAATATATAATAGACCAACACGCTTAATAATAGTAATAACTGAATTATTTTTGTTTTATTTTGTAAGTAATTTCTAGTATTTTTGTTTTCAAAATATTGACAAGCTTTGAAGTAAACAGATAAATAAACTACCTTCATTTCTTCTTTTCTTTTTTCAAATGACCAGATATTATCCCAAAATTGCTATTTATTTTATTTATTAACGCACAAACTTAAATCAAATGACAATCAAAACAATTATACTTAATTGCGCAAAACAAACAAACTCTTGCACATCACATCTTTCATTTCCGTCTTGAACAATACACGTGAGCCGATACACAAACTGCCAATATTAACAAACTTTCCAGTTCAACTGCTTTAAGTTACATTCTCCCATCCCAATTATCTCCCAATTACTGATTAATCCACAACAACCCGACATAATCCAATCAACTCGTGATAATTGCAATTTGTTGTCAACAATCCACTAATCACACAGCGTGTTATCGCACGTTCTGCATACTGCATAGATCAGTCACGTGTTACTTGTGTGTATTGTTTGACGCGAGTTTATGAATTTGTGTACGGTGCGCATAAGGATTTTTAAAGGCGGTGTTTGCCTTCAGATCAAAGCACCGCGCTCTGGTTTTTAAGCATAGCGGCGCAGTTTAGGCACCGCGGGATGTAAGATTTTGGAAGTCAAGCGCAGCGGCTCCGCTATGCTTAAATGGCCTGTGGAGAACCCTGATTTTCATCCATTGAAATCTTCCAACTTTAAAATAATCTTAAACCATAGAAATTTCAACAAACATAATATTTGTAAGAATGATATATAAGGGGAAATATGCAGTGAAAAAAGACTTGATAATATTGAATGCAAATGGCAGACATTTTATGTAATACGCGAATGTGGGTCGCAGATAAAACGCGTGTATAACACAATATTCAATTAAATTTTAATTTATTTCTTCGCAACAAGTAAATTAAAACATTTATCTTGAGTTTTATGTATGTTTTTCATTAAACTTCAAATCGACAACTTTCAGTGCCAAAAAGACGTAATCTGCAAACACAATGTGCTTTGAACTGTTTAAATAATTAATTGTAATGATTTTCAAATATATGCAATTTAAGAAGAATATGAAAGGGCGACCGAAATTTTTAAAACAATCAAGGTTGCCGTGTGTCCCTTTAAAACAATCAAAATTGCCATGTGTCCCTTTAAAACAATCAAAATTGCCTTATGTCTCTTTAAAACAATCAAGATCGGCGTGTGTCCCTTTAGAATAATCAAGATTGTCATATGTAAGAGGTGACAAAAAAGTATATGCACATACTTAAACAATTGAGTGTTTTGCATTTCTTATTGCGTTTTGATATGCTTAGATTTAATTTTAATGTATCTTTAATCATTTTGTTAATTACACTGCTGAGGCCAAATAAAACAATGGGTGGTTCTTGACCGACTCTAGATTTTTGGTCCGTTTTCACCAATCCTAACATTTTTTCTGTAAAAATATGTAAGTACTTGTGGGGGCGAATCATCGCACTCAGAAAGGTACGCAACTCCAGTATTAAAAGTTACTTTCTGTTTGTTCATCATTACAGTGTTGACGGCAGTAGCAAATTAGGTTCACTTATGAACGCTGGCATGTTAGAGGAAATAACAAGGTAACAGCAAACAGGGCCTCCTCTGGCCTTTTTTCCTTTCGCAACCAATTTCGCCAAATGAAAAAAGTTGGAGCCAGATTGGAGACATTGGAGCCAAAATTGGCTCAAAGATAGCATATAATATTTTCGAAATTATTTTTATGTATTTTTAAATGAAGTATGGCCTCTGAATAATGCAGTTAGTAATAATTATAATCATAAAATTTATTTTAAAAAATATTTTACTCATTTTTAGCTCTACTGATCAGAGATCAGCAGAGCTTATGCCGCAGTGCGGCGTCCGTCTGTCCGTAAACTTTTTTTTGTAGCGACTTCTCCTCTGAAACTACTGAATGGATTTTCATGAAACTTTACAGAAGTGGCCATCTTTGTTTACATAGAGTTATATGATGAAAACTACTTGACGGATTTTCATGAAACTTGACAGGAATGTTGCTCTTGATGTCTAATTGATCCTAGCAAAATTTCAGGTCGCCCGGAAATTCAAGATGGCTGCCATGGCTAAAAATAGATTTTCAAAATACAAGTTTGTAGCGACTACTACTTGAAAACTATAAGTGATATTGATATTGGACTTTTTGTAAAATGATCAGCATGACATGATGTTGGTCCTTGTGAAAAATTGTTTTGATTCGACGTTAAACATGGCTGCCAGCGGCCATCTTTGTTTACATAGAGTTATATAATGAAAACTTGTAGCGACTATTCCTGTGAAACTACTTGACGGATTTTCATGAAACTTCACAGGAATGTTGCTCTTGATGTCTAATTGATCCTAGCAAAATTTCAGGTCGGCCGGAAATTCAAGATGGCCGCCACGGCTAAAAATATTTTTTCAAAAAACAAGTCTGTAGCGACTACTTCCTGAAATCAAAATCAATCAGTAGAGCTTCAAGGTCATTGACCTCTTGTTTTTACATAAAAATAAAACATTAATCTAGAAATGTTTCAGTTTCGAAATAAATACTGTACAGGCAGTGTTCCCATTCACGCACATATGTGCGTGAATCACGCATGAAAACAAAAAATAACGCACAGAAAACTGACCTCGTATGTGCATACACGCACAGAAAAAATATAAGTCTGATAATAAGAAAGCATGACCATCGGTAGATTTCCAAATTCTTGTCCACTTTGTCCGAATATTTTTTGAGAAATCAAAACGAAACTAAAACGCTTTGTTTACGAAAATATTATCCCGAGTAAATGCGTCAATTGCCCTATCCCTCTAGTGCATACCACGATGATTGGTTATGACGTCATAAGCGCACGCGCTACCTAAATGAAAGTAAAGAAAACATCGACATCTCATTCTGGTGGTTTTGACATTTCTTTTTCAGATTTAGTAAGTATATTTAAAATTAAAATAAAAGCTTAATAATAGAATAAATGAAGATCAAATAATTAATTCAAATCGTGTTTCGTCTCTCCCGTGTACTATTTATAGATGCGCAAACGTGTTGACTGGTATTGGATTTTTACTTGAACGAAATGCAATACAGTCTATTTGTCATGGCGCAAAAAAAACTGTCTGCATTCGGCTTTACGCCAACTAAAATAAATGTCACGGAAAATGAGGTCGAGAGTGATATATCTGTTCCTGTCACTGCGATTGTGGCCGAGAATGATTTACATTTACAAACAGAAGAAATGTCAAAAATGCAGAAAACAGAATGGTCATTGCATATGCTGCAAACAGGCCTGATTTTGATGAACATGAGGTCATACGGAGAGCCTGTCAACTTGCTCTAAGATAAATCATAAAAATGATTTACTGTAACTGTTGTCAACTTGAATATTACACTGTGCTGTGTATTGTAATGCCTTCAGTAGAAAATAAAGTATGTTGAAAGGTTTAAAAATCTTAAAAATTCATAGTGTACCCCCTAAATTTGTAGTGTACCCCCAAAATTTAACAGTAGGGGGTACATGTACCCCCAAATGAAAAAGTCAGTGGGAACACTGCAGGTATACAAGTACAAAATCTTATCTAGAATTATACTGATCACTGGTTTATTTTATTCTGTCAGTTATAATCAAAGCATGTATACTAAATGTGTGTATTTCACACCTCATCATGGACAAGTCTTGCAAATAAGAGGTGCTAATTTTGGCTATTAGGTTATTAGGCCATTATACAGGGGGAAATTAAGGGGAGACAAGATTGGAAAGTAATACACAACATTCATGACTGACATTGGATATTTCTTTTGCCAATCACACATTCGCCAAAGTTATTTTTTATCGCCACTTTTATTATTTTGTCTCATTTGGCTCCATTTGCGAATCCCAGAGGAGGCCCTGGCAAGACTTACTTTCAGCCTAGGCTTAATTTACCAGTTCAAAAATCAAAAATTAAACCACCTATTTTTTTTCCTCCAATGTTACCATAACCACACATTATTTTATTTGTTCACTTTTACCTGAAACATATATATCAAGTAGATACATTGTGACATTTATTGTGCATGTGATGAATAGTGGGGAGATGTTATTTGAGGGAAGTAAATCATACCTGAAGACAGTATGGAATGTTCAATCAGGCAACAATTTCTTCTCTCCCACCTGTGTTCTGGTGACCTTTGAAACAATGCGACCAGGGATTTTAGTACAGAGAGGTTGAAAGAGTAGATATTTACCAGGGTGGGCACCTGGGTGGGCAACTCGCACCCAGTCATGTGATATGTAGGTACAAACATCTATTCTGCATATTGCGTGTCTTGGGAGTGGCGCATATCTTTATATCTGTTGTTGCTGTTATGTTTCCCCAGACACACTTTTTAAATCGGTTGTCATAATGTTCAATCAGCTGTCAGCAACATACGTTTTCATTGAGAGTTTCATATAATGGAGTGGATGTAGAGCGACTTGGATCAATCACTATAGTAGAACTATGGTATTGTTCCAGGTCACTGATTTGCGCATGTCTAAATAAAAAGGTTGTGCGAATTAATACACTGATGTCACTATAGTAGATAGTCCCAATTATCCATATTTGTTTTAATAGTCAACATTGTTATTACTTTTTTAGACAATGATCTTGCGCGTTGTAATGCAATCAATAAAACTAGAACCACTAAATGCCATGGGTCGGCAACTGCAAACAAATTTTTAAGGGTGGCCCAAATCTATAAAACCAACAAACCTCACTGTAGAAGAGTTTGAATTGAATTGAATTTTATAGTCGCACCAACAGCTAAGGTCATATGGCGACTTTCCAGCTTCCACTGGTGGAGGAAGACCCCAGGTGCCCATCCGGACAATTTTCGTGCACGGGCGGGCACCTGGGTAGAACCACCGACGTTCCGCAAGCCAGCTGGATAGCTTCCTCACATAAAGATTACTAGGCCCCTGAGGGATCGAACCTACAGCGGTGAGGGGCAAGTGATTGCAAGTCAGAGACTCTAACCACTCGGCCACGGACGCCCCCTAGAAGAGTTTGAAGTAAATCTATAAGAACCGGCAGTTACTACTGACATGATTAATTCTTACCGATGGTGGGAGGTACCGTATGTGTTGGCATATAGCGCACACTTTTTCCCCCCGAGGTTTTTGCGCATTATCCTAAACTACTAGCTGTTTACTTTGTGTTTCCAGCGAAAATCAAGCAAAAAAAATGTGAACACCGGATCATGTACGACCCCTGTTTACCAGCGAGTATAAATCGGAAAAAAGTTTGCCAGTTCTTATTTTCTGAACAAACAGCTTTTGATATATCTACTTTTTTACAAAATAAAATTACAATTCACCTTGCGTTTTGTTGATCATTTATGAAGAAATACAACAAAAATATCGCTGTTTGTTGTTGACTGAAAATTTGTAACGAAAACGAGGCTGAGATTTCCGATATCCGGTGGTTTCCGATGAAGGATATTATACTGCTTCACTGCGCATGTCGAGTTTCTCTCAACACGCTGGGGAGCAGTCTATAATCGCTGTTTACCAGTGAGTATATATCGAACAAAAGTTGGCCTGTTCCCATTTTCTGTATAAAACACGATGCATTTGATAGGTTAACTGTAATTACAGATACAATTACGGTTCATCTGGTACTTTGTTGATTATTTACGAAGAAATATGATAAATATTGTTGTGCATTAAAATTTGTAATGAAAACAAGTCTGGGCGTTTCAATCCACGGTGAAGACGGGTTTACTGAATGTTTATTCAACGGTACTATGTAAAGTGATCGGTATATTACTTGAATACAAAATTGTTTAATTTCAATCTTTTGATAATTTGAATGTATTGGTTCTAGTTTGTTTAATTGTCATTGACTGTTAATAATTACTTGAGAAGTTTGCCTCAGCGACGAGGAATTTTGAGTCGGTGTTGAGAATCTGTTTGAGTAGGTGTTGTTGAGAACATAAGAAACATGGTGGATTTGGGAAACAGCACAAACACTGTCTTAACACGCTGCTCATTTTTAGTCAATCAGATTTCATTTTATAATCAATGTAGATTCACTGTTCTGAAATTGAAAACAAATGTTTTTGTGCTTTTTTTTTGCTTTTTTTTTTAACAAAATGTTTTATTCCCCAGGATTTTGGTCGCAAAATCAGGGTGCGTGGTACATGCGCATGCGCGTTATATGCCGACAAATACGATATACTGGTCTGAGTTTACCCAGGAATAAGTGGGTAGACTGCCTCCACCACTTAAAACCAACATTCATACATAGCCTAAAATGTGTGCAGGAAAATGATGTTAAACAGCATTCAAATCAATCATGTTGTTTAACGGCTCATCAATACATTTATATGATTATATAGAGTTTAATAACAGTGTTTTTGAGATACGGGAAATATCTCCCGAGGTAGAGAAATGGCCCCGATATAAGAGCGAGTGCAGAGCACGAGTTCTTATATCGGGGTCATTTTTTCTACCGAGGGAGATATTTTTACACCAGTTTGCACGAGAACGCCAAGACGACGTTACGTCATACCAAGACGACGTTACGTCATACAAACAAAACAAGTGGAACCGGAACTCTTCGTTAATTACCGTAATCGTTATTCCCTAGTGGCGGAATCTGACGACGACGTCCGTAAAACAATCGGAGCGTCATTTGGCGTTCCCGTCTCTGACGGAAAAGGCCGACGAGCAGATATAGCTTTTCTATTCCCAGTATTTCCTATACAAATCACAGACAGATATGTAATATAGGTTATTTAGAGCTGCCCAAGAGATAGTGGATGCAGGATATAATTAGAGGAATCCGGGGAACCTTCCCTACTCTTACTAACAAATTAATTCTTATGGTTCTTTAACGTGCTCGGAGGATAGAATCCGACACATGGGACGTTCCCATCTGACAAACGGGGCTATGAGAAAGTGTCTGGCCCGAGAACACACCGTCACGAAACTCAGTGGCGCAAGCCAGGCACGAAAATTCCACTCATCATTCGTCATGACAAGTGCTCATTGAAGCAGGACGAGTAGAAATTCAGATAAATTATTTATCAATATATCTATTTGACTATTCAAATATTACGTAAGACCTTGCAACTCAGATACAACTCTTCTATAAATGTCCCAAACATAATAATAATGTTGAGAAAGTTAGATTGGGAAATAATGTTTAGCAAAAAAAAAAAAAAAAAAATTTTTTTTTTTTAGACAATTTTCTCGGCCAAAGATGGGGGAAAATTGGTAGTGGAAAATAAGCCCTGACAGGTGAGACTTGAATCCAGGTCAGGGTCTTCCACGGAAATAATTTATGGGATAGGGCGAATTAAATTTGAATACCCTGGGGTGGGGTGGGGTGGGAGGGAGTTACCCTTGGGTTGACCAATATCTTTAGGGATTACTATTTGTTTACATGCAATTTGAAGTTTATTTCAACTGTAATGAAAGGATTTTTAAGAAGTATAGCCTACAAGGAGCTATTTATTGACAGGCATATAAATGCATTTTGTCAGTTTATTGGTGTTTTTAAGGGATAGGGCAGAGAGATCAAAGGATAGGGGGTCAGTTAAGGAGTAGGGGGAAATCAGATTTTAGAATTGAGGGATATGCTCTTAAATGCCCTGTGGAAGACCCTCCGGTTTCAAGGTCCACCATGCTATCCTCTGGGCTATGCCAGCATATTAAATGAAATAATCATGTTTTTTTGTGTCTTCACATTTCACAAACCAGACCCAGTGATGATGGTGAGAATAGTGATGGCCTTGATATACAAACCGATGACCCGGATATATGTTTGTACCTTATTAAAAACGTTATATTATGTTCCTGACCAGAAGCACACTTCTTGATTGATGACTATACTAGTTGCCATAACATGAACAACAAAGGTGTATCATGACCAGATTGACTGACATCCAGAAATATCTTGACCAAGTCATTAACACCTTTCTTAATGTAAACTGACACAGAAATAGGTTAAATACCACAACCAGAACACTTGTTAAAGAGACTGGAGGTAATCAGGAAGAATTGTTGATACCTTAGAAGTATCAAAATATAAATAAAAAGTGAACTTACTTCTGACTGGTGTTATTCCCAGTTTGAAAAATTGTTTATGAAACAAAGAAAACACAAGGCTCTTATATATTGAAGATGTACTACGCTGGCATGAAGGGACTGTTTTTGTTTGTTTGTTTCTTTGTTTGTATGGTGTTTTACGTCACTTTCAATGTAAGATTATGCATGATGTTTTGTGGTGGAGGCAGACCACCCAAGGTTATACATGATATTACACCCAAGGTTATACATGATGTTTTGTGGTGGAGGCAGACCACCCACATTTCCTGAATAGAACCAGTACTGTACACTTCCTCACTTACAAGTCGAGGTCCCAGTGGGATTTAAACCCGCAGTGCTGAGAGGTGAGAAGTTTTAACATCAGCCTGGTTGTATGACTATGGGGCCAGTATATGAATATCAGTGTTCTCCCCAGAAATGTTTGAAGGCATGTCGATTATATCTCAGAAAATATGGTTTAGGGTGTATCAGTGTACCCAACCCCTATATTTTAAGGTATTTTGTCAAAAAGACACCGGATTTATGAAAGAAATAGGCTAGAGATACTAAATATTGTGGTATTAACTTATTCAAGATAAAAATAAATGAATTAATAATAACTGTATTACATGTCCTCCACAATTAAGGCATGTTGCAAAAGCATTTTGGCTGCGAAGGCATGTTAAATGCGACATGCCTTATTATTATACCTCACTCAAAATTCTCTATGTAATTTCCCCATTCCCGATCAGTCAACAATTGGTAATGTTTCATGGTAATGTTTCATGGCATGAAAATAATTTTTTTTTCTGATTTTTCTGAGCAAAAAATAATTGCTGATTAAATGAATTTTGATGTTTGGTATAATAAAATAAATATCACATCCCATGGAGGGTGATAGAACATATTGTCAACCCTCGATGTGGTAATGTCCACCTCGGCTAAAGCCTCGGTGGACATTACCAATCTCGGGTTGACAATATGTTCTATCACCCTCCATGGGATGTGATATTTATATAATGGCCTGGGGAGAACACTGAATATCTCATTTTGGAAGTGGCCTGGATGTATTGTGGATGTCTCGAACTAATTGCAGGTCAAACCATCCTAATGTGTCTTTATTTCCTTAGGGCTGGCGTGGCGTGGTCGGTACGCAGCGGATTTGTAAACGGAGGGCCACTGAGTTTCGTCGGTGTGTTCTTGAGCAAGACACTTAGCCTGGTTCGTTAGGTGAGGACGTAAACTGGGCGGTCCCGTGTATCGGTCTATCCTCCGAACACGTTAAAGAACATTCGGAATCTATTCGATAATAAGAGTAGGGCACGGTTCCCGGATTCCTATGTATCCTTCCCCTCTCCCTGGGGCGGCTTTAAATAACCTATAATGAGCTGTTAAACAACATTCATACTTTATTTCCTGTTGAAAAGGTACTGGAGACATTCTAGAAGATTGATTTGGCGTCAGTAGAAGCAAATGAAAAGCCTTATAATTTACTTCAATTTCATAAATGTACATAAAAATGATGTATTTAGTAAATAAACCAAGAATTACCTTCTGTTTAATATTTTTTATGAAAATGTTTGGTCTGGAAAACACAACAACTCGGCTGATTTTTGTTGCTAAATCAGAGTTTATATTCTTAATAGTTACGCATATTATTCAGGTAAATTTCACTTCACTACAAAACACGAATTTAAAAGAGCTGTTAATCATCATATTAATTAATATTAATGATTTATACAACAAGAACTAATGCTGTGGTCAAGTTTCTCAGATGAAACTGTTTTATTAAAAATAATTCAATCGAACGGATCAGGGGCCCAAGATCAGCGCATATGTACATTGCATATGAAACTGAAACACAATATGATTGGTTTTATTCGTATTTGGATCGACACCTTAACTCTTCCAGATCACCTACTGTCCCTTTAACATTGTGGAAGTCCATTTAACTGTCCTCATGATTAACAATTATGATTCTGCTGTCAGCAAAAGCTTGACAACCCAGCAATTAATTGTTATAACATAAATCATGTATATATTAATTATATATAAGGCAAAAAAAAAAATACCTGTGTTTCCGGAGGCCCGACCGACCCTATTTTTAAGGGGCCGGCCCTAAAACTTTTCATGAAAAAAATAAAATAATGATTTATCACAATATATCGAGGTAAACTAACATGGTCACATCACAGAGAAACTTTCAGTTGTATCATCATCTTGTATGGGGTTTATGAGATAAATACATGTAGAATCTCACAATATATTGCTCAAAAAGCAACAAAAAAAGCAGGGGGAAAAAAGTGCTTACCGACCTACCTATTTTTTTAGAGCACGCAAAATGAAACGCACCTTCTTTTTTTTCCGGCCTAAATATATACATATATTAATTAATGTGAGCATTTAAGGCTTTGGAATAATTTATTTTTATCCAAGCACATAAAATAGCAAGATTGAATAACTGAAGCGACATGTTGATTATGTTTATTATTTTAAAATGCCAGTTGCAGGACCAGTAGAAATTCAGATAATTTTTTTATCAATATATCAATTTGACTATTCAAATATTACATAGGACGAGTAACTCGTGTATACCTCAGCATTTTGAAAGAATGCTTTTGATTAAATAGTGCCCCCTGTAGTTCCCGGGGGCCCCGTTTGGTCACGGGGCAAAGAGCAGATCCCTTTGGAGGGGTAGGCAGAGAGGTAGAATCTTCCCAAATTCATGTTCATTTTATCATTTTTTGTTCATGTTCATTAAAGGTCTTCCATCATGATCCCTGCATTGTTTCAGGTTGATCCCTGCATTGTTTCAGGTGCCATCTCGCTCACATCAAAAGAGAAGTGGCAGAAAAACAATAAACGTGGCTCCAGCGTAAATGGAGTTTCTACGATAGAATTTGCAGCAACTCTGCAGTTCAGGGTGAGAAGGTTCTAGGCCCATTTTCCATATTTTATGTCGATGTACATGGAGGATGAGCCTGGCATATTCATGCCTGTTAGGCGCCATATAACCTTTCATGTGTTGGTGCATCTTAAAACCCAATTCAGTTGATTAAACAGTATGACTTCATCACCTCCAGTCCCTTTAAACGTCTGGGATCCCATTCCCAAAAAGGGAGAAATATCACTTCATCTAGTTTTGGATGATCATTTTCTTCAATAGGTAATAAGCGCATCAGCAGCTGGGATAGTACAGACGCTGCTTCCAAAACTTTCTCACAACAGCAGGTTCGAATCCCACTGGGAGCTTGACTTGTCCAGTGAGAAAGTGTTGATTCTTACGGATGGCAGGAGGTATATAGTACTGGCTCTAGAAAAATGGGGTGGTCTGCCTCTACCACGAAAAAATTGACCTTCATATATGGCCCAAAATGTGCTAAAAATGATGTAAAACACCATTCAAATCAATAGGTAGTAACATTTGTGTTTAAATGTATCAGTTTACATTGTTTTAGTAGCAACTCCTACACTTTGTTTAGTTAGAGAACATGTTTGTTTACATATTTTGATTGTCTTGTTTACCTCCTTCACCAGGTTATTCCACAAGGGTATCTTTATTAACTTGAAAAATTCCAGGTTTGTTTTCATAATACCCATTAATTGAGAGATGTGTTTGTTTTTCACTTCATATTATTAGTTGACCACTGGTCAGACAGCTTTCACACAGTTTCATATTTTCTGTGGTCAGTTTCACAGGGATGGTTCGAGAAAACCTGTGTAAATATTGACTTTAATGAGAGCCATGGACATAATTATGTATCTTGTTTCCAGCAGTAACATAATGAACGATTCCTGGGGCATGCATGCACCACTGTTGTAATGATCTTTGAAATCAGGCTTGGTAATTCAGAAAGAGCGTAGCGCCCTATACGCACAATACGCACATGCGTAATACAAAAAATGCCGAGCATAATAAAAACTAAAATATTTGCTATTGTTTTTGACTCTGTCGATGAAAATTCATGCATGTTACATGATGAAAATAAGTTTCAAGACTAGAGAAAACAATTACTTCTAATGCCAGAAAGGTACCTCAGAATGCTCCAGAATGAATGCACAATTTCCTTCCTTATTTTATTTTTTTTTCCAGCGGGAGGGGTGCCTCCTTCCCACACCCTCCCCCAGTGTGCATATACATTTTAAAAAGCTGGCTACGTCTATGTTCACCACTGAGTGCTACTACTGAACGGACCTTTTTTTTTAATGAAATAAACTGAATGGTTATATTGAAGTATCGATATATGTTAGTAATATATTATAATTTATTGCAATGAAAATGAGTATATGAAAATATTGATATGTGTTTAAAATGTGTTCAGCATTAGCCATGTTAGCCATAACAGTAGTATGTATGTTATAATGATATTAATATTCAAGCGCTTTGAACAATTAAATAATTGTTCGATTCCCGTCATTGCCATATATGCGTTGTGTCCCTGAGCAAGACACTTTATCTGCATTTCTTAATACTGGTTCTACCCAGGAAGACATCGAGAGTGATTCAAATAAATTCATAGAGCTTTCGTTACAATCGATGTAAAAAAATAAGTTTAAACTTAAATAAAACAATTATATTTATTTGTTAATTATAGTTGTTATTTATGTATTAATATTGAGGAGATGTGGAGGTTTAAGGGAACCATGAGTTCTAACTAAATCTAGGGCCTGATTAGATTGAATGCATGGGAGATTTTCGCTTCATGGAATTTGTCAATTACTACCAGTATTTAAATCTGCCTGAACTCCAAAACAAATTCAATCAATTTTTAATTTTCAGTATTGCCCTTAATTAATTTCAGAATCATTCAAATGACGATTTTGTTATTTTTGTAGATTACAAGATTGTGCCCCTTTTACACCAAAACACAATATTGTGTCCCTTTAACAGTAGCCCTTAACACAATATTGTGTCCCTTTAACAGTAGCCCTTAACACAATATTGTGTCCCTTTAACAGTAGCCCTTTCTCAATTCTGCAAGGCATAAATCAAAATTCATTAGAAGTTGCTTATCTGATTGTGTCATTTATAGAAGGTGTTAACATGTTTGGAATTATATTGACCATGAAGGGGATTGATAGGGGACAGATAAGGGGCCAGCAGAACATCAGGGAGTTCTGGCGATCACTAATTTCAGCTGTGATTGCTGCAGTAAAAGAAATGAAAACAAATTTAACTGTACTTCAAAAGTTTTTGAATGGTAAAAATTTATCATTTTATAATATTGTCTCTGAGAGCTCTACTTGCATGTGAGAAAGTGTCAAAAATTCTAACAGATGGCGGAAATTATACAGTACTGGTTCTACCCAGAAATAAATGTGTTGTCTGCCTCCACCACTAAAAAATGATGTAACAAATAAATGGCCCAGCTATCAGGTTATATGGTTCAGTGAAAAGCAAGTTTGACTTAAAATCCTAAGGAACCAGGTTCAAGCCTCACTCACGTGACTGATGTCATCGGTGTGCTCCTGGGCTAAACACTTTCCCTTAACCTCGTTGATTGGATGGGAGTGTCTCTTGTATCAAAGCTTGGAGCATGTTAAAGAACCATATAATTATGTAAGAACTATTCATTATTAAGAGTAGGGCATGTTCCCAGATTCCTATGTATCCTTCCCCTATCTATGAGACAGCTCTAAATAACCTATAATGTGCTGAGCCATTAAACAACTTTCAATTAAAACTTTTCAGTTTTGTCTTGCCGGTCAGCCCAAATCTAGCTGTAGTACCATTAATGTGACCAGAGTTGGTGAGTTGCCACCAGGTGCATGGTGCCTGTTAACCAAATCGTGGGACTGGGAAATCATTGATTTGTTACTGAATTGAATTGAATTGAATTGAATGTTGTTTAACGGCTCATCAACACAGTATAGGTTATTTAGAGCCGCCCCAGAGAGAGGGGAATGATACATAGGAATCCGGGAACCTGCCCTACTCTTATTATCGAATAGATTCATATGGTTCTTTAACGTGCTTGGAGGATAGACAGATACACGGGACCGCCCGGTTTACGTCCCCATCCGACGGACGAGGCTAAGGGAAAGTGTCTTGCCCAAGAACACACCAACGGAACTCAGTGGCACCACGGAGGATTGAACCCGGGGCCTCCGGTTACAGCACTGAACATCATTATACTTTTATAGCTGCAGACTCATCCCAAGGTTATGTATCCCACAATTCATACAAATGATCAGAACTCGCTGCTTTAATGTCACCTGTGGGGGCGTCCGTGGCCGAGTGGTTAACGTCTCTGGCTTGAAATCACTTGCCCCTCACTGCTGTAGGTTTGATCCCTCAGGGGCCTAGGAATCTTTATGTGAGGAAGCTATCCAGCTGGCTTGCGGAACGTCGGTGGTTCTACCCAGGTGCCCGCCCGTGCACGAAAATTGCCCGGAGGGGCACCTGGGGTCTTCCTCCACCAATGGAAGCTGGAAAGTCGCCATATGACCTTAGCTGTTGGTGCGACTATAAAATCCAATTCAATCAATCAATTAATGTCACCTGTGGTAGCAGGGTGGACACATAGGGATCACTTTGTCCGTGAGAAATCGTTGGGAGTCGCACATTAAACTGCAACATAACCAATGTCATTAATAAGATAATTGACTAATGGACCGGTCGTGTAAATAAATGTTCTATAACCCAGATTATTTTTTACAGAATATTATAAATGCACAATTCCACAAAACTTAATAAACCTGCAAGTACCTAACCGGTTAATTTGTGAAATGTTTGCAACTTTATTGTCGTTCCCTTTCACTTGTCCATATACCACAAGTCTAGTCCATATATGCTAAACCAAATTACTAAGTATCAACCTAAGAATATGTCAATAATATTCTCATTGTTTTGTGTATTTTGAGCTTGATTAGACGGTTAAACTGCAAAATAACTAAACTGCAAAATAACGAGTGTAAATCGTCTGCTCTGATTGCATGAACAGATTTTAAAACTTTTAAGTCAATGTGTTTTCTTAGAAATAAGTTAAACACTTATACAACTGGGTATATAGGATTTTATTAAGTACTTCGAATTAGTGAAACTTTCGATGTTCCTAATTCTAAAATATTCCAGTTAAAATTATTTTGACATCATGTTTTACTAGCATTACCACGTACTACAAATGCATTTGCAAAAGAAATTTTCGAAATATTAAATGTTAACGCTAAATTACAGTTACTTGAATTTCAAACAATATTCAATGTAAAGAGAGGTAATTTAAGATTATCAATATTTCATTTTTTTATAGACGGAAAATCTGCGATAAATGGGTCAATTTTTTATGTTTTTTTCTATTAATTCATACCAATTTTAAGAATTTATATCTTTAAGGGATCTTTGACTCATGTTATGTGTTTTATCAGTACATTTCATGTTTTCATATAAAGGGAGGGTAACTCTCAAAAGATGTAACAATTTAAACAAAAAATAAATGTTTTACAAACTATGGGTCAAAACAAAATACTTATCATATATCTATTCTAAAATATATTTAAAATAAGAAATTAAGTTAAGATACAAAAGTTGATACTTAGCAATTTTGTTTAGTGTACAGTCCGGTCACACGGTTCTAAACTCCTGTTTACAGTTATGAACAGGTTATTTTGGGTGAAAACTTAATCATGGTCCAACCCAAACTTTAGAAAATCTCATGATTTTAATAAACTCCCATCAGCCACCCACCCTGGTGTTTATTAGAAAACTACAGTGTACAACAAGAGAACAAACAATATTAATATGAGATTTTGTATATATTTGTGCACAGGTTCTGCCCAAACTTCTGCACATCCTGCCTGGGAGCTGTCCACTGTGTTCATTGTGAGCACATTAATTTTGTCTGATGGAGTAAATGAGGAATGGAGTAAATGAGGAATTAAGGGGTTTCACATGGACTTAATGAATGCTTATCTAAAATTACAGGTCATGTGGCTGTGACCCCTTACACAGGGGACATGTCGGGGTCAATTAGTTGATAATAACCCCTCTAATTATTTTCTAATTGATCAACTGTGTATTGGGCTGGGCCAGGTGGATAAAATATGACTTCTGCTCCACAGGTTTATCAACTTTGTATTGTGTAGGGTCAGGTTGGTCAGCATGATAGAGTGATAATCACAAGTCTCCATGATTGCTGCAGTATGGATAATGATAATTACACGAATCCTTGCATGCTGCAGTATGGATGGATAGTCAGAGTGATAATCACACGACTCCATGATTGCTGCAGTATCGATAGAGTGATAATCACATGACTCCATGATTGATGCAGTATTGGTAGTGATAATCACAAAAGGATCCATGATTGCTGCAGTTGATAGTCAGAGAGATGATCACAAGACCATGATTGCTGCAGTATGGATAGTCAGAGTGATAAGCACACATCTCCATGATTGCTGCAGTATTGAAAGTGATAATCATAAGACTCCATGATTGCTGCAGGAAGGATAGTCGGAGTGGTAATCACAAGTCTCCATGCTTGCTGCAGTCTGGTTAGATAGTGATAATCACAAGACTCCATGATTGCTGCAGTATTGTTAGTCAGAGTGATAATCACAAAACTCCATGATTGCTGCAGTATGGATAGTCAATGTGATAATCACAATACTCTGTGATTGCTTCTGGATGGATAGTCAGAGTGATAATCACGACCTTCATGATCTATGCAGTATGGATATGGTGATAATCACAAGACTCCTTGATTGCTGCAGTATAGATATAATGATAATCACAAGACTCCTTGATTGCTGCAGTATGGATATTCAGAGTGATAACCACAATACTCCTTGATTGCTGCAGTATGGATAGTTAGAGTGATAATCATAAGACTCCTTGATTGCTGCAGTATATGGATAGAGTGATAATCACAAGACCCCATGATTGCTGCAGTATGGACAGACTGATAATCACAAGACTCCTTGATTGCTGCAGTATTGATAGTGATAATCACAAGGCACTGTGGATGCTGGAGAATGGATAGTCACAGTGATACTCACAATACTCCTTGATTGCTGCAGTATGAATAGGGTGATAATCACAAGACTCCTTGATTTCTGCAGTATGGATAGAGTGATAATCATCAGACTCCATGATTGCTGCAGTATGGATAGCGTGATAACCCCAATACTTCATGATTGCTGCAGTATATATAGTGATAATCACAAGGCACCATGTTAGTCACAGTAATAACCACAGTACTCTATGATTGCTGAAGTATGGATAGTCAGAGTGATAATCATCACAAGACTCCATGATTACTGTAGTACAGATAGTGATAATCACAAGACCTCATTAATTCTGCAGTATAGATAGTGATAATAACAAGGACCCCATGAAAGCTGCACTATGGAATGTCAGAAGATAAGGCAGTCAGAGATTTGGCAGTTGATGATTTTTGACAGAATAAATACACTTGACTCAAGAGAAACTGCTTTAGTTTGGGTTTTACCATAGCTACAGTTAACCCTTAACCCGCTAAGCACGACTATAATAGCCTTTGCATACATTGTAAACCCAGATCAGCCTGTGAGTAACTCGCAGGCTGATCAAGGTTTACAATGTCTGGCTGCTCATCAGTCATTTCTCCAAAACACCCATTGGTAACATAAATGGATTGGTCTAAATTTAAAGAAAGATCAGTGCATTATACATTCATAAGGGACTAATAAGGGTTAATGCTTGGAGGATATACTCCAGGACATGGGACTCCATACACGGGTCTGCCTGGTTTACGTCCCCGTCGGAGAGACCCGGCTGATGAAAGTATATTTTAAAAAGGCAAGTAAGGCTCGAACCTCTGATCCAGCTTCCATTAATATTGATAATAAATTGTTTTAAACTGTAGCCATACAATTTAATAACAGATAATTTCTTGAATTGGGCCTAAAAAAAAAATGTGCGGTTCGGGTAACATGTTCAAAATTGGTAGGTAGGGTAGGTCGGATTTTTTTTTTTTTTTTTAAGGATTGTTTTTTTGGACGCAAAGAAGATGCACTGAATTATGTACTATAATGACTGTGACTTAATATTGTTTTGTTTTTTTTGTTTTTTTTATTGTTTTTTTCGAAATGGACCAAAAAACCGTCAGGGTCGGCGGGTATTCGTAGGTAGGGTCGGGTGACCCGAACCACACAATTTTTTTTTTTAGGCCTTGGGTGTTCCATGTAGGTACAAACATGTTAGGTCAGCTTCCCTTATTGAAAACAAACATTGCAGAGTATAACATTAATTTAATCGTCTTCGTCCAAGTTGCCTGCCAACTACAATTGTTTTTTACCTATATCATGCCACAGGGTAAAACCCATCAGATATATATTCTTACTTTACTTATAAACTAACAAAATGTAAACGTTTTTATTGCCCCAGAATGTGTCTTCACCCTTGATCTTACCGATGTAAGTCAAAATATATTGTTCTAGACTTCCTTAATGTTTATAACTGATGTATTTTCAATTAACAACACTCTTTTTTACTGTAAAATATGTCTACATCAAAAGGTTGACCCTCTCACCAAGTACCTGTTTGGGCGGTCATTGCAGGTCATCCAGTGAGTTTGAATATTTATGCTGGTCATTGAGGGCCACCCTGTAATTTCATCAATCCATTCTGAATGTCAGTGTTGTTTTCTTTGTGCAAATGGTTTGTCCATTCCTTCATGTCTGAAAAATGAGTTGCTAATCACCAAATAAACTCTGCCCAAGATTAATTGGAACTATGGAATGATGATTGATTGAGGGAGATTCCGACAGGTCAAGTTTTTGTTTTTAAAACCTGTGTTTGATATTATCAAATGAGCAGAACAATTTGTAAATTAATGGGAAGAGCACTAAAACTCAGAAATCTGAAAGGGGCACATAGCTGGAGTAACACAATGTGTGAGCACAATAACCAGTGGCAAACTAGTGGGCCATACACTTATACAAATACCGGCCTGAATGGTGATAATTTTGATAACATTAGAATTGGTATATTGATTACTTACGACAACATTACCATTGCTTTACTCAACTTGCATAAGTCCACGAGTGGAAAAATTCCCTTCCCGGGACTGCGGCCCGATAAGGGAGCCGCTAATAGGTTAACCCAATACCTCCGAAATCAGAACGAGGCTTACTTCCTCTTATTCCACTCGCGCTGATTTCGAAAGGATCAGGTAATTTCGAGTGGCTCAATTTTGCGTTTCTTCCACGGGGTTTTGTGTTTTGTTGACTTTATTTTGGTATTTCTTTATCGTTATACACCTTTTCAACATTTACAGTTCGTGTGTCTAGCACTCGCTGTCGTACTTTTTCTATTTTTAGCGCATTATGTCGCAAGTGACCAAGCCACCGCTGGGTGGGGAGTCCTGCTCGAAGGGGGAAATGAGTACCCCTTACGCCCAGGATAAACCCCAACCCAGACGGAAACTGCCTGGTTCCCCTTTCAACCCTTGTCCCAGTTCGCTGGCCGGTAATGGGGGGGATCACGGTGGTGGCAGAGAAGACGAGAAAAGAGATACTGGTTCCCCTTTCAACCCTTGTTCAGTTAGCTGACCGGTAATGGGGGGGACCACGGTGTTGGCAGAGACTCTCCCCTAAAGGGTTTGCGGAAGGTCCTCAGAACAGCTCCGACTCGGACTCATCTAGGTCACCTTCCCGACAGTCCAGGCACAGGGTAACTGTGATTATTCAGGTAATACTTCTTAGTCATCTGTGTGCGTGTTGTTCTGAGGTTAAAGTCCCTCACCAACAAACACGACAGGGTAGCCCCTCCGCGATGGGCACAATAGAGTCTGGACTGTTTCTTCTTAGTCATGGACTACCTTCTGTTATTATAATTTTCTTACGTGTTGTATAATCGCAGATTCAATAGAATAGAATATTTTATTTTAATATTCATAACAATGTGAACATGACAAGGAACAAACAGTAAATCAAATCATATGATAGCAATTTAGATAACATATGGATTATAAAATGTGTCCGGGACACTTTCTTGTTCATCTTTTCAGTGTTATGTTGGAAACACTTGCAACAATAGGACTTAGACCTCTTTAGAAAATCATAATTCCTAGACAGTGCTGTTATTGGGATAATCTTTTCTCTTTGGTATGATAACCGCATTCCAAGAGTGAAGTCCTTTTATTTATAAACACTTCTTTAGCATTGTCTGCCTTTGTTATCGATTTTAGATTCCTTATGAATGCTTTTGTATCTTTAGGATCTATGTGTTTACTAATAATCCTTACAGAGTATTTAAATTTAAAGTATATTCCTCTCGTGGTCTTGCTTATACCCACTACGGAGGAATCCGATACTTGTCTTTAACTAAAGATTCTTAGTGAATGACTTTGTTCTTTTCTGTCCTTATGGACTTAACTATTGAACTAGTTTGCAGGTAACCTCGTTAGAAGTCAGTACCTACTCTCGAGGTCTGTCACAAGAATTGACCTATCTACAATGATTTTAGTTACTACGGTTTCTCCGCCATGATCTGTGGATTATGGACAAGTAACTCTGCAACCGTTTCCTGCCCTGGTTACGGTTTAATAGATGATGACTGCAGGTCTGTTGTTTATGTTCATGCTCAACAGACTTGCAGGTATATAAGCATTTATTTTATTTAGCGGCAGTAATATTTATATCCAAGGGTGTCATTAAGAGATAGGGGGTTATTTCCCCCTGCTACTTAGACTCGTCTACCCGGCAGGGCTTTTTTACCTTATATAATAGAGGCCTGTAAAGGGTATCTTCCCAACAGAAAATTGGACTGTTTTTTCCCAACTGTGGCAAAAATATTTCCCAATCGGAAAACAACAGTCTCTCAGAATTTGAGAAAAAGCATGAATTCTGCAGTGTGTTTTTGGCTGCTAAGTAAATTCCAACATGGAAGTTAATAATTATGGTAAATAATGGATGACAATATAAATAAAGTATATTAATGTCATATTTACTTAATTTATGAAACCTTGTATTTTTCCCAAAAAGAGAAATAAGCGCTTTCTTAAAAGCCCTGCCCGGTTGATATGGATACTTTTACTAATATTGTATACAGTATCTATCAAATACCCCACTACTTTGCTCTGTGGGCCGCTTATTTGTAAGTTAATGATATCAAATTATATCACCACCTTTGTTGAGGTAGGTTTATATTTACAATAGCTTTTATTATTTACGGTGGAACATACTTTCCCCCTGTAGCGAGGAGTCCCTAGTTCGTGCCCCATACCAGCCACAAGACAACGGTCTTTTTGTTTTTATTGTGGATTTTATGATAAACCTTATATTTCATGGTTGTGTTTCACTTGTGAAATATCGACAATTACGTAATGCCGCTTTTGACGTTATTGTCTCCAGTTCTTGCAGCTAGGATCACTTTCTAGATTCCTTACCCTACCCACTCCTCCATACAGTCATACAGTTAATTGGCTGTAGTGCCAGGGTTCACTCTCCATTACCCTAAGGGTACTGAGGATAGTTCGCGTAGGTTTGTTCATTCTCCTCCCTTTTTAGTCTTGCGAGAACCAGGATACAGTATCCTAGTGTTTCTGCCAGTTTAGAGTAGGTCTACAGCGTTTCATTTGCTACGCATCCCGAGTCCCCGACTCACACTTTTTTCTGTGGACCCATCATTCAAAAATGTGCATCTCATGGCATGCATCAATTGAATCTGAAAACTAATTTAAGAAAATTCTAAACGGTAACTTAATCTAAAGAAGAAGAATGAACAATTAAAATAAGGCAAATCAAAGTCACTTGGCCTAGCCTATATTCTAGTCTTTTTAATTCTGTTTTGAATCTTTCGACAAACTGTTGTCAACACCATCACAGAACCAATTTTCATGGGACTCATTGTTCGGATCTATGTGAGTTCTAGGGACTAATTCAGACTGAATTCGTAATGAAACACTGGTTATATAAATTATATTTAACAAAATTTGATTTGAAAAAATCTTTCGACCCATTGTTTTTTAGTTTGGACCCATTGTTTCAAAATATGTGAGTCCCAGGGACTTATTAAAGCAGATTTCAAAATGAATCACTGGTTTTATCAGTATGATTATGTTCCTAACGTCTTGGTAGGCTATACAAATTTTTAGGCCCGGCTTCTAATCCGTAAATTAATTATGCCTTAGGAACCGGACTTCTCCTCGTTGAAGTCTTACCCTCAGGCGGTTTCGAGATAAATGTGGCGCATCTCTTTATTTATTGTTTCTATATATGCCACATTCGTACGGAGACACAGTTCTTTTCGGCTAGATCTACATGCTAGGTTAAAGTCTCGTTGGCCTTTTACTTTAACAAAAGTGGAGGTGGGTGCGGGTGCACAACCACATTCAAGGTGACATTCTGCCGTGATCAGAACAAAAGTGGGGGGGGGGCGCGTGCATGTGCACAGCCACATTCAAGGTGACTTTCTGCCGTGGTCTAGGGGTTTAGTAGAGCTACCCTTAATGCATTTTTAAGGGTCTCTCAGGTTGGCTTTGGTAACCCTAAACTTGTTCCTTAAGGGCCACATGTAAGATTTGTTCACTTACTTAATGTGTTATCCTTAATAAATAAATTCGATTATTTTAATTTTAATAGGGTTCCCTTGTCTCAGCACTTCTGTCCATCTTGGTGTCTTCACCACTGCGTTCCCCTAAGTGAGGTTACCATGGTTACATTCTACATCTGCCACTATCCTCCATTCCGAATCAGTATGCAGTTTGTCTGTTCTAACTACATCTCAGACTAATTTTCGGTAATAGTTCACATAAGTGTACCTCCAGGAGGCCCTTCACTGGGTTACTCTGAGGGCACGGAGGTTTAGCTTGGCAGAATAGTGTAGAGCAGTTCTTATTACACTTCCATCTTAGTCGATTCACTCTAATGCTACTAGAGGGATCTCTTTTTACCTTTTTCTAGAGAGATTCCAGTAACAAACTGACTGATTTTTGTCTGGGTATATACCCTTTTCAATTCCAATAAGACTGCACAAGTCAGAGCATTTATTTGACTTAAAATTCACAAATTATTTGTTACGTTCTATCGTAAATATTGTTTTCACTAGATCCAGTCAGTCATTAGGTTGTGCTCCTCTACCAGTTAGCTGACTTGGCCTTGCCTAAGTCTATAACGGTAGGCATAATAATCGATTGCAGTTTTATTGATTTTTTGCTTATCTTGGTTGGTAAGCACTTCATATCACAATGTTCAAAATGTGTTTACACCTCAGTTATGAAGTTGTTATTGTAAGTTTTTGAATCAAGTGGTCCATACTTATTTAGATGATCTAGTAATACTAGCAATTTCTGTTCCATAGATTTGCTTGAAATTGTCGATTATGACTTTAGATGGTGGTGGACTTATTGTCCTTGACCGAATTGAAGGACTCATGATGGTACCATATTCACCTTGTAACGTTCATCTGCCCATCTCAGAAGTTAGAGGCTCCACCTACTGGCTCTATCACCAGTCAGTTACGGGGGACTGAAGAATCTATTGCTTTTGCTGCAGACGGGTCTTCAGTTACCATACATTCTTACCAGGTTTTTGGCTAAGAACCAGCGACCTTCAGTTCATAGCTTACCACTGGTTATTCCGGCTCTACCCCCCTCAGGTGCTACCATTTCTTTTAGCCTCTGTCCGGTTAGGGCTTTAAGAATCTACCTGGAGCACTCAGGGTTTTGGCGGCGGGGCAGAAAGAGACTTTTTCTGCCACTTTTTCTGCACGCTACTAAAGAAATTTCTTTGGCTTCCATTTCTAGATGGATTGGGGAAACCATTAAAGTGGCCTATAATGTGCAAAAGACCGATCTACCAGGGTCAAACCCTACAGCGCATGAAGTCAGGGCTTTGTCTTCATCCTTAGCAGGGTCTAATTCAATTCACTTAGAATGCATTCTAAAAAGCATGCTGCTGGAATTCGGACAACCCCTTTGTTAGATTCTACCTAAGGGATTGTTCCCAGCTCAATAACAAATTGGCTGCTCTGGGTCCTTTGGTTGCTGCCCAGTTCATCATCGGAGCTTCGCTACCCGACCAGTTAGATGACTAGGTTGTCTGCAAGTCACTAACTTTCGGGTTTCGAACCAAACTTTATTACATATGCATGTTTTTCATGTACCAGCCTTACCGATGGTTACTGTTATAGCTGGTTAAAATGTTTCCCATATGCATGTTTTATTTTACCCATTTGCACACAGTTAAATGTTACTTTGTGTTTATAGTTTATTGCCTATACAGTTAATTATATGAAACTTAAACTGTTTATGTAAGTATCTAATTGGGATTTATTGATACTGGTTCTCTATTAACAATCAATTTAATACAAACATATTCTTCTGATAGATATGCTTGATATTGTCGATTATTCAATGGTGCTGGGCTTAATTGCCCTTGACCTTCTTGACAGACGGACGGTTTAATGTACCATATTTGACAATTTACACCTTTGAATTAGCTACGGGTGTAGTAGAGGTTCCGAACTTCTACATGTACTTGGGAATAGGACTGCACGTGCCACATTCACCATGTTATTTTCACCTCTTCTGGAGATGTCATGGAGTCTCCTTCAATTTGTGTATTGTGAACCAAGCAGGACCCCTATATATGGGTGAGTGTCAGTTAGTTGTTTCTGCAGTTTCTAATCTGCTCTATTTTCTTGCGATTATAGCAGGTTTGATCATTCCCCTTTGCTTGTTAGTTTTAGTTTGTTCAAATTCCCTTGATACATTCTACCTATCATAACAGGCTACTTATTTCCACCCCATGTTAATTTTGTTAAAGTCGCAATGGTAATGTTGTCGTAAGTAATCAATATACCAATATGCTAAATTTGGTTCAATTTTAGTATTGGTTTATTATACTTACGACAACATTAATCCCACCCCTCCTTAATTAGAATTTGCGGAATAAGAGGAAGTAAGCCTCGTTCTGATTTCGGAGGTATTGGGTTAACCTATTAGCGGCTCCCTTATCGGGCCGCAGTCCCGGGAAGGGAATTTTTCCACTCGTGGACTTATGCAAGTTGAGTAAAGCAATGGTAATGTTGTCGTAAGTATAATAAACCAATACTAAAATTGAACCAAATTTAGCATATTAAAACAGTTCTAAGGTGCACCAAATTGCCATCCCAATAAAACAGGACAGTGTAAGTAATGAAATCCTGCAAGTCCCAATTCAGTTTAATCTATGTTCATGTAACACACAGTGTTCATCTGACATCTGATTTCTGTGGTTGGTTCCGATTAGTACCTGAACATTGTTGATAATATTATGTAACCATTTATAATTATATAAGTTCATGTGAACAGACAGGCAGAGACAGACGAACAGACTGAAGGATAGACACAGACAGAAGACACCTATACATTCAATCTATAGCCCTAATAACATTATATAACCATATAGTTATATAAGTACATATGAACAAACAGACAGACGGAAGACAGCCAGACAGACAGAAGACACCTATACATACATTCAATTTCTAGCCCTAATAAAACACTCTTGGTGCGCAGCTTTTCCTGATTGCTGTGGTTGGTTCAAATCCAACAAGTGTCCCAGGGCATAATTGGTGACAAACTGGCGAGACATTTTTGGACATTGTACATGCAGCCTGACTATGTTAACAGCTGACTTTTGGGCTATTTCTAATAACAGTACTCATTCACAACTCTTGTTTATATTTTTCAGTATTTGTAAATGAAGTGAGGTTTCACACTGGGAGCTCGACTTGTCAGTTGAGAAAGTGTCACTTCTTACGGATGTTGGGAAGTACTGGTTCTACCCAGGAAAATGGGGTGGTCTGCCTCTACCACAAAAAAAATGACCCTCATATATGGCATAACATGTGATTAAAATGACGTAAAATACCATTCAAACAAACATTAACATCCCGATAACACATCGTATTAGCTGTTATATGTTACAGGAACCTCGGAGGGAGATGAAGGTAGTTTTTCCACATTTCATGATATGACTTTTGATAAATCTTTCAAATGACTTGATACTAAGTTTAGTTAACTATTAAAGATGGATAATTAACTTCAAAAATATTTATTTTCAGACATGCTCATCATTTTGAAATATCGAAATACCAAAAATCTTCAGGCTTCATGCACTATAAACTGCCAAATAGTTTTCATATCCTATTTAGAGATAGAAATATTGAATTCAATTTAATCTACATGTAAGGAGGTGCACCAACGAATATAAGCAAGCTCTTTACAACATCATTTATAGATATTAACCCATTTGGTCTTCGTATTAAACCAAAATTAAGAGACACTGAAATCGACCTATATTTGATTGCCAAGTACAAAGTACCACAAATTCCACCATAGACTTTGGAAACACCAACAATTGTTTTCGATCTTTGTAATAGTAACAAATCCAGTACAGACCCTACTGTCTTTCAAAGCAAATTTAATGAAATTAAATCGAAATACAGTAACTTTCAACATAATTTATATACACAGATGCTTGGGATTTGTCAGTTAACA